>MU380319.1:0-84255 GCA_022495085.1 Xylaria sp. FL1042
ATAATTTTTTAAAAAATATTTAGCTATATTTATTAAAATAAAAAAGCTTAAAAGCAAAATATAAATATTAACTTTATAGCAGTTAAATAAAAAAATTTTAGTTTTAGTTTATAATAGTTTTTATATATTTATAAACAAAAATTTTAAAAATTTAAAACGTTTAATTAATTATATTTATAGCTAATTAAATTTAGTATTTAATAATTTAAAGCTATAAAAATATTTTGCTAAAAACTATATTTTTATTTTCGAGAAATTTTTAACTAAAAAATAAAAAAATAAATATATATATATAATAAACTAACTTTTTTTTTTTATAATTAGCTGCGTAAAATAAATAAACTATAGCTTTAGCGCGCAAGTAATTAATAAAATAATTAAATATATAAAGCAAAAATAAATAAATGCTTATAATTTTAAAGCTTTTTTATAAATGTTTTTTTATAATAAGCTAAATATTATATATAAGTTTTATTATAAATAGCTATTTAGCGCAAATAAACTTTATAATAAATTTAAAAATTAATTAGTATTAAAAATTTATAATTTTAAAATATAATAAGTAATTATAAAAAATATATAATTTTATAATTTAAAATTAAATAAAAGAAATTATTTTTATATTATATTTATTAATAAAACTAAAAAAATCGCTTATTTTATCGATCTAGTTTTTAATATTAACTTTAAATATAAACAAGTTATTTATAAATATTAAAAAAATATATTTAAAATAATTAAAAATATTTAAGTTAATATTATTTTTTTTATAATATTAAAGCTAAAAAAAATTATTAGCTTTATAATATATTATTAAAATAATAAATAAAGCTATAAAGCTATAAGCGTTTTTTAATTTACTTTTTTATTTTAATAGTTAATTAATATATTTTATAATTTAAAAAATAGCTGCGTAATATTTATTAATAAAGCTAAAAATATAATTTTTATGCTTTTATTTTAAGATTTTATTAGCATTGCTTTTTAATTTATTAAAAGTTTAATAAAAAATAGCTAAATATTTATTATTTAATATTTTTGGCTATTAATAGTTTTTAAAAAATTTATAATTAATTTAAAATAAAAGCTATTAATTAAGTTTATATTTAATTTATTTATAAAAAATATTTATAATATTAGCTTTAAGTTTAATAGTTAAAAGTTTTTAGTATTAAAAATAAATTAAAAACTTGCTAGTAGTAAAAAATTTAAAAATAAAAAAAAAGCTTATAGCTTAATAAAAGCTTAATATAAAAAAGGCAATATTTATAAAAATATATTAAAGTTTAATCGATATAATATATTAAATTTTAAAATATTATAAATTAATTAGTTTATTTAAAAATAATTTATAAAGCGCTAGGTTTTTTTTATGTTATAAAAATATAATATTTATAATTTTATTAAATATAAGCTTATGCTTAATATGCTTAAAAAATAAATAAGCTAAAATTATTATAATTTATATTTATAAAAAGTTAAAAATATAAATGCTAAAAAAAATATAAAAAGTAATATTTATTAATAAAAGCTAAATATTTAACAAAAAAAAAGTGTTAATTTTATAAAAATTAATATAAATATTAAAAAAGCTTAAAAATAAATAAAAAAATTATATTAAAATATTAGTTTAAAAAATATTGTTTTAATTAGTTATTATTTATTAAAAATAATAAAATAATAACTAAAGAAAATTATAATAAAGCTAAAAGCTAGCAGAAAAAAATAAAAGCTTGTTATTAAAATAGTTAAACATAGGCTTAATTTTATATATATTTATAAAAGGATTTTTTGCATAGATTTTAGTTTTTAAATATAGCAGACTTTTATAAAATATAAATATTGCGTTTTTTTCTTTTTTAATTAGACTTTTTTATTTTATATTATTATTTTAAATTTAAGTGTAATAGGTTTATTAGTTGTTTTATTAGTTAGCTTTGCTATTTTAACGTAATAGTTAAATAATTTATGCTAATAATATTATTTTTAAAAAATAATATATATATGTTTTTTTAAAAAAATAATTATTTATTTATAATATTACTGCTTTTTTATTATTATAAATATTAAAAAAGCTAGCATTTAAAATAAATATAATATATTAAAGCAAGTTAAGTTTTAAAATATTTTTATTTTAAAAAAAATAATAATTTTAAATTATTTATTTTAAAAAATAATAAGCGCTTTAATAAAATAACTAAACAAGCTTTAATTTATATTTTTTTATAGTTAAATAGTTTAATTTTTTTTATATACTTTAATAATATAATTTTATTTTTATTGCTAATATTAATAAATAATCTTAAAGTAAATATTTTAAAAAATATTATTTTAAAAAATATTAATAAGTTTAATAATAATACTAGTTTTATTATTTATATTTTAAAAAGCTTTAAAGTAAATAATAAAATATTTAAAATATAAAACTATATTATAATTATTATATTTTTAAAAATTTAAAGAAATTATTTAAACTTATAGCTTAAAATAAGCAAACAAAAACATTTTTAATTACTAGCTGCTAATTTAATATAATAAGCTTTAATAGCTTTTAATAAAGCAAACTTTTTTTAAATAATAGTTTTATTAATTAATATTATTTATACTTTTTTTATAGCTAAAATTATAAAACTAAAAACGCTTAAGCAAGCTTATAAAAATATTTATTAGCTTAACTAATATAAAATAATAAATAATAAGTATTAGTTTTTAATAAATAATAAAACTTAAACTATTTATAAACTTTTAGCAAAATAAAAAGCTTTATTTAAAAAATAAATATTTAAATTAAAGCAAAAATTAAATAAGTTTATTATTTAATATAAAGCTAAATAAATAATTAAAAGCTTTAAATAAATAAAAAGCTTTAATTATAATAAGACTTTTACTTTAATAATTAAGCTTATAAGCTATAAAATAATATTTGCTATAGCAGCTGCTTTAAACTTAAAACTTAAATAAATAAATATTAAAATAATATTTTTATATAAAAAAATAAATAAAAAGATTTATATTAAATAATTATTAAAATTTAATAATAATATTAAATAAATATATAAGCTAAATAAAGCTTTATATAGCTTAAAGCAAATATTTTAAATTTAATATAAAATATTTTTTATTTTTTTTAAAATATTAAGCTTTATTTTTTTAAATATTAATATAAATATATTTGCTAAAAGCTATATTTATATAATAATATATATAAATAATCTTTTAATTATTATATTTTTTATAAAAAAAGTAAATAAAATAAAAACTATTTTATATAAAAAATTTAATATAATAAATTTAAAGCTATGCTTTTATTATTTAAGCATAATTATTAAAAGAAATAAGTTTAATTATATTATTTATTTTAAATAAAGCGCTTATATTAAAAAAATGCTTTAAGATTTTAACTTTTAAAAATATAAACTTAAAAATATTTTTATAAAAACTAAAGCTTTTAAGCTTTTACTAATAAATTATATTATTATAGCAAAAAATAAAGCTTAGTATATAAATATAGTAAAATTGTTAATATATATTATATTAAAAATTTAATTTAATATTATTTACGCTGTTTTTTTTTTGCAGCTGCTTTATAGCAAAGCTAAATAAAGCTTATAAATTAGCTGTTAAATATATTTTTAAATATTTTAAAAAAACTATCGATATAAAATTAATATATTATAAAAAGCTATAAAAACTAGTAAAATATATTAATGCCGATTATATTAAAAATTGCAATATTAAAAGGTTAATTTTAAAATATATTTTTAATATTAATAGCAGCGTTTTTAACTAAAGCTTAAAATAATAAGCTATTATATTATTATTTTTTTATAAAACTAAATATATTAATTAAATATAAGCTATAAAAAAAGCTATATAGCTAAAGCTTTTATTAAAAAAGCTTAATATTATAAAAAATATAAAAACTATTATTATATATAAAAATAATTAAAAAATTATAATGCTTGCTAAAAATTTATTATATTATATTAATATTAAATATATAATAATTTAATTAAAATTTATACGCAAATAATAAGCTTTTAAAAAAGTTAAGTTAAAATATATTTTTATTAATAAATAAATAGTTAATAAGCTAACTAAAGCTTTATTTTAAAATAAATTCTTTATTTTTAAAAGTATTTTAAATATAAAATAAATAAAAAAAATTTTAAAAAAATAATTAGTTTATAGTTTTTTAAAATAAAATATTATAGCAAGTAAAAGCTTTAATAAACTTAGTTTACTTTTTAAAAAAATATTTTATAAAAAGTTATTTAGTAATAATTTTATTAAAGTTTTAGCTATTTATAGCTAATATTAATAAAGCTATATAATAAAACTATATAAAAAAATTTTTTTTCGCGTTATTATTATAGCTTTAATTAACTATTAATAATAATACTATAAAAAATATAGCTAGGCTTTTATAAGCTAATTATATTAATTTTATATTATTTAATTATTTTATTTTTAAACTAGTAAATGTTTTAACTATTAATAATAAAATCTCTTATAATATAATAACGTTTTTAAACTTATTTAGCTTTTTTATTAAGCTTTTATTAAATTTAAAATTAAGTAATATTAAATTAGCTATTTATTAAGCTTAATTTTATAATTTAAATTTATTATTAAATATTTTTTATATTTATTTAAAGCTTATATTTTTTAACTACTTTAAAAAAAAAAAAAACTAAAAAGTTTATAATATAATATTTAATATAAAAACTTAAAATATTTTTAATATTTTTTATAACTTTAAAAAAAGCAAAAAAAAAATTTAAATAAGTTTATTTTATATATTAATTAATATATTAATAAAAAACCTATAATAAAATATTAAATAATATATATATATAATAATTATAATAGCTAATTTAACTAAAGGTAAAATTATAATATTTTAAAACTACGACTTTATATTTATAATAATAAAGTTATAAATAAAAAATATATTTTAAAGCAAGCAATAAACTTTTTATAATTTTTTTATTAAAAAAGTTTATAGCTTATTAATATAATATAATATTAATTTTTTAATAAGCGGTTAAAATTTATATTTATTATATAGCATGTTTTAAATTTATTAATATATTGCTATAAGCGATATGCTTTTTTAAAGCTTTAATAACTTTAAAATAAAAAACTATATTTTTTTAATTAAATAATTATCTGCTGTTTTTTTAAGCCTACGTTTATTTTTTTTATTTTTTTTATTAAGGTTTTTATAAGTTTTTAGCTAATATTAAAAAATTTTAAATAAAACTAAAAAAAAAAGTGCTAATAGCAGTAATATTTATAATATAAAATTTAATAAAAAAATATAAGTTTTTATAAAAAAACTTATATATAAAAATTAAAAAAAAAAATTAAAATATATATAAAATTTTTTTAATTATTATTTTATTAAAGCGTTACTTATATAACTTATTTTTTTTTAACTTATTTTATAAAATAAAATAAACCTTATATATTACCGTTAATATATTAAATATATAAGCTTAAAGTAAATAAAAGTGTTAAAATAAAAAAGCTAAATATATTTTACTTTTATATTTATATATATTTTTCTTTTTTCTTGTCTTTTATAAGTAAATCTTCCCTTTTAATTATTTTAAAATATACTATAAATTCTGCTACGCAAGTACTTGTCTCTACTCCTTTTAACAAGATTAGATCAACTAGTTATAACAAAGGGGTATATTACCAAGCCGCCATCTAACTATTCTCTTTCTAACGGCGCTTAAGATAATATTTTACCACACTAAGCTGGGTCCAAAGTGAACTATCAAAATTTCTAAGGAGTCGAACTGTTTAAGGTAGTTGAGAGTTCAGCTCTGTCTAAACATTCCTTTATTTCCTACGTGGACCTCCTAGAAACGTTTCGTGATGGTGATGCAACAACAGAACAAACAAGGGATTTCGCGCATGACGGCGGGGATCTCAGCAGTAAGCAATTCTAGACTCTTGACGAAGGGGAAAAAGGAGGAATAGTTACAATATACCCCACGGTACCCATCCTGACGAGCAGCTAGATTAATATTTGGATAGAAGCATAAGTTTTGTTATACCAACTACATTCAATATTAGTCTAGGGTGCTTAATGAAGGTCTGGCCAGGCATTAACTACAGACACATAGGGGGTTCTCGGCCTTAATATTAAGAATTTGTCGTGATGTCCTCAAATTGATGGCTATTGAAGAATAGGTTATAATCATGCCTATTGGCCCTCGCACGTGTTGATTGCCGTTGTTTTCTGTGAGCACATGTTCTAAACGATGGAAGCTGAACACTAGCCAAGATTAGTAATTGGGGTTTGAAATGCAACCCTGTAAGGCTCTCGCCTAACGACAATCCTTTCTTAGTGTGGGGTTCAACCACAATACACCAACAGAGCTGAATTGCGGGGTATAGGCTTATAGAACGCGGACATTTCGATTTGTCGGACGACCCCGGAGCTGCCGGACCTGATCGCTTAATACGGCGGACGGCCCTCGCGTAGGACACAATGTAACCTCTCAGCTCTCGATGCGAATGCATCACCTCACCAAATAATACTGTATAGTCAGGCACACACTAATGGTCACGAAATGGCCGATGTCTCACAAGCCACGTCACAGTAATAAACACTCCAGCAAGCTGTGTAGCCCGAGATACTGAAAACCGGTGTTTACCTAGATTTCAATTAGATGGGTTGGGGCGGCGTACCTGTCTCTTCCAACCAAGAAGCAGACCTCGCGGTCTTGCATTACGTCGTCCGGACTTGGTCAGATCGTAGTGACTTAAATGTAGTTTGAACCAACTCCCGCTAGTTTCACTACATTGTGCTTATTCAAGTGTTCCTCCCCTTAGAGTCATCAACCATAAGTACCTAAACCTTACGACTATAGTATCACGAAACGACGTGGCATAAAATGCGCCCATCTATGTATGCGGTAAACCCACATTCTCCCAGCAGTTTCTATTGTCCATCAATGCACAAAGTATTAATCAGAACGGCGGTGAAGAAAACAGTTAACAGATAGCAAGAATTAGTATGAAATATTATATTCTTATTGCTCACGCAGTGGGCCATCGTATGTCTTGAGTAGTATTCTGTACGCATGACGCGCCGTGAGCCAGCTGGATTTATCCTTATGGAATAGAGGCCTATTAGCTCCAATTGATATCAAAGAAGATTAGACTTATGCAGGGTAGAAGCCTCGGACCTAATTTGCTTCTAATTATTTCAAAACAATATTCATGCGATAGTGGCAGATAAAATCCGTATTACAGATTTCATGCCGGGGAAATATTGCGCCTGTGCTCTATTATGTCCATATTACTTTCTGAGTTAGCTAATCATGATTTAGAGCAATATTTGCAAAACATATCTAATACTAGAGATCGCATGATTTGCGGGCTCTCGTGTGGGTATGCTCATCACCAACATCAAGTGTCAGGTAGCGTAGTTACACATCTCTAGTGGATACTATCATTGCGGGATATTTTCGTACTAGCCACATGATGTCGGCTGAATAAATGAAGTTATCATGCAGTCTGAAACCAATTAGGTAGCGTATCAAAGCAGTAGCAGCTAGACCCCAAGATAAGACGATGCATTAGCTTCTAATTTCAATAACCACAATGCTGACGGTATATTCTAGTAACTCGTCTCCTGTCTGAGTGGAGTTGGCAGGACGGCGTTCCCATTCAAATATATACACCTGTACATACTTTAATTCCCTCCGTTTTTTCTATACCTGGTCCATTGCAGTATACTTCTCCCTATAATCATATTTCTATTTTGTGACTTCTACCCTGAACAAGTCACACAATATGACCGTGGCGGCTAAGCCCACGTCTGCAAATAGCTTTCAAGCTAATCAAGGAAAGCTAAACGAGGATCTCAAACGATTATTGAATAATGTCGACGCGAATCTTGGCCTCTATGCGCTCGGGAGCTACTCCGAGGCATATGAGACCATGTATAAATCGACAATGAGGACTGGGATCAAGTCACTTATCGGCACTATCACCATTGAAAACAGCCAGGCTTGGGGTGATGCGATGGCGTATGCCAGGGAAGTCGTCCTTGCTCCTAAGGACAGTAAAGAGAGAGCAGTGAGTAATTCTCAGAGCCATTTATGGTCTACTTTGGGGCCTATTTGGAGACGTATAGAGCTCCTTTCACACATACGATTACATTTTATACATCTTCTAATCATGTACTCAAACACGTCTTAGCGAGTTGGAAATCTTATTAGCTAACTAGTTATATTATAGGCATCTCCGTGGACACGTTCCTGCTCGGAACTACACAAAGAACTCCTGACACGGTTTGGCCCCGAAACTATTGAGGCCGCTGCATTGGGAACCGCTTCTATTATCAAGGACCATTATAACGGGGACAGGCTTTCAATTCACCATGTCAACAAGAAGGCCAGCTATTTACGCCACCGGCACGACGCCAAGGTCGGCGCCGGATTCTATCCCCAGTCTAGCCCACTCGCTGCTACCTGCTACCAGAGCGCAGCACTTTCTTGCTCACTGGCAATGTCATGGTTTCTTCCTATCGAAAAAGCAGTAAAGGCAGCGTATATTTCTCACTTGTCCGTCTGTGACGACCTCGGGAGCTTCACTGAAGAAGACTACGATGTCCGGATGCGAATGGTCGCCATGTCTGCTGGCGTGGCGCATCAATTTGGCGGTAGAGCCCTGAATGTTTTTGTCGATGGAACCGCCAAGCAAGCAGTTGGCGCAGTCACCGGTGTATTACGTCCAATTGAAGCAGCTATGGCCTGGAGAACGATCAGCGGTTGTGGCACAATATATAGCAAGTACAACTTTGGTGAGTGCGATCTTGACGTTGGCTTGCTTGCTCCAATCGTCATGATGGCTACCCATGATCTACTCGATTGGAGATGCGACGTAGCCGCCGGTAATTACGAAAATGCCGTCTCGGCTGTTTATGGATTTGGAATCGCATCGCCGTTCCATGCCTTCTTGGAGACCATGCTAAAAGAAGTTCTCACGCATCCCCGGTCTGGCCTATATGGAATAGCGGGCGTTTTGTACATGCACTTTACCATCGGAAGGTATGGAGCGTGGGAATACCATGGCCATCATGCACTGGGCTGTGAGAAATGCGTGAGCCTTTTGTACAGAGCCACGAAAACCGCTGGCCTTACGTGGGCACCGAAGCCACCGCCAAGGAGCTACGCCGAAGGCGATGAAGCCAGAGAATTAGGGAGACTTTGGTCAGACCACTTCACTGACGATGGATCTTTGGTGCAGGAAGTGATTGGCTGGTTCCAGTATTTGATTACGTCAGGTAAAATATGGCTGTTCGACTTGTTAGCCGAAGGGACACAGCCCGTAGATGCGGATGCTGACTGGGCATAGCAAAAGATATGGTTTTATGGTGATTCACAACAGCGGCCAGGGCGACGACTTGGAAGATGTGGATTACAAGGCCAAGCATCTAGAAAACGAGATAACTAGATTGGGCGTTGAAACCTTTTTCATAATATCTACGGATATTGAAGTGAACCCCTATGTTATTAAGAGGAGACTTGGTGATGAGGGTAAACGCAATTTAATTCAAGTAGTAAAATCTTAATTCGTCACTACATAGGGATTGTTACGGGACTATTGCCGGCTTGTTACCTCGGCCCTTGGTCTGTTACCGCGTGACGTCTCTTGTGATCCAGGGTCACCGCGTAACAACTATTTCACTTATCCTTTTCCTTTTACAACTCGAGACTATTATTCAGCCACCGTGTGGCTAACCCCTAGCCCCAAAACATACCCAAAACCTTTTTCATCAATGATGGTTCACAATCATTAACCTGGGAACGACTCTTTTGTGATGCTGCTGTATTTTGGAGCCATGGATGCTGGAGCACACTGTCAGCTCCCAGTCTCTCCTCTAGATCATACTTGAGTAGATTTCGAAGCAGGTCTGCCAGCAACAAGACTTCTTCTCTCGCATAGTGATATTTAGTTGGAGGATCCGAACTGTTTGGGCCGAAATAAGGGGGATATTGTACTCTTTCGGCTCCCAAAATAGCCTCTAAGGGATCGCCGCGTCCGGTCTTTTCAACATGATCTGACTCTCCGAGGTCCGGATCACCTGAAGAACAGGCAACCGCTGACTCGGAACTTTCAGCTTCATTGGTATTACTGCTGACTTTGGGACGCGAATCCCCAAAGACTGCATTGTACCAGGCTTTTTGATAGGGTTCTGGAAGTGGGCCAAGGATGTCTATAATCTCGGTAACAATCTGATCAAATCTAGTGCCCTCGAAACTTATTCTTCCTCCAAAAAGTTGCTCACCCGTTCTGACCTCGTAGATTGTACAGGCTAGAGACCAGCTGTCTACACTAACGCCGTTTGCTTGGCGAAAGAGGACTTCTGGCCCAGCATAACCCCTCGGTATACCAGTGAACTTTCTTGGATTCTTGGTAAGGAATGATTCGCCAAAGTCCACGACAGCAATCTCTGGAATAAGCAGCTTTTCACACCACTCGGGGTTCACAGGAACCACGCAGTAGTCTGGTCCCTTAGGGCGAGGGCTTTCTCCAGACTTTGTTTGAACGTCCCAAATTTCAGCTTCTACCAGAAGTTTATCCATTTCGGCTTCGTCGAGCTTTTGCAAGGCATCTTGATCGAGCTTCATCAAGATATTATTTGGGCGGAAATCACCATGGCAAACGCCTTTCTCATGGAGAAAGGCCAGCGCTTGAACAATTTGTCCACAGACTTCTGTTGAATCTTTTTTTGTACTCGGATCGAGATTGTCTAAACATAGGCGCCAATGACATGTTGGGAAGCCATAGACCTGCATGACTAAACAAAGATGTCGACCGTTGGGCCCATCGATCCAAAAAGACTCCAGTGGGACTGTTATATGGTTCTGGTCAAGTTCTTCGCGAGAAGAGTTTGTCATCAGAAATTCGAACATCTCTACTTCTGTAGAGTCAGATGAAGCATCCGCAGCAATGACTTTAACTGCCCTCCATTTTTCCAGCTGGAGATCCCGGCATAGCCATACAGTCCCAAATCCCCCATTTCCCAGTTTATGGACCACCTTGAATCTGTCATTCAAGACGTCCTCGATGTGAATTGGGTGGAATCCGCCTCTGTTGTATCTGCTAATTTCTTCTAATCCAGCTTCATCCCAGAGGTGATCGTAGTCGTACTCTTGGGTATCATCGAATTGCTGGGCGTCTTTTTTTATTGAGTTCTTCTCGTTGACATGACTGTAACTGAGTGATTCGGCTCTCTTGCTAGTTTCCATGTTGTAACGCTGGGGATTTCGGCTGAGCTGAATTCTTCTGAAATGCCAAAGGAGTGGTGATACGATTAGTAAGATATCAAATCCGCGTTATGAATGCTGTGATGATAAGTTTGGGTTTTCATTAGTGAGAGAGCAGGTTTATATATGAAAGAAGAAAACGATTTCCAAAACAAACAAAAGGGCTGTTTCAAACAGATTGGATGAATTTAAGACAAGGCCAGAGTGGTTAATTATTTATTTAATGTAGTTTCTAACAGAAAATAAATGTATCCGAACATTAAGCATATTATCCACATTAATGCAATACAATGTTGGTATTATAAAACTACACTTATGAAAACAGAAATAGAACAACTAAACAGACCGGGATTAGCTAAGAAATAAACCGCGGGCTAGTTCATGATAAAATGATGTTTGCTATTGTTTTGTACCCGTAGAGAGTACGTAGAATTAAATTTAAGCAGCGTATAAAAGACGTTAAAGTCTTCTGGCTTATAAGGTCGGAGCGTGTAGTGTGAAGTATTCTGTAAAGCGATCTATAAAACTATTATATCCGCAATTTAATACTACTCAACCTTAACATTCCGACAATCAGAAATATGGTTATTATCAAGAAGCCAAGGTCTGTTGGAGAGAGCATAGTTTGGACACCTCCCATGGCGATAGGCACGGGCGCAAAACACTGTACTGCGTTACTGACCAGACTAAAACAGAAGAGAGAAGAAGTTGGAAAGGGCACAGTTGACAACCCCAAGGTAATTTGGGTTTGTCGCCCTACAGCCCATTGCCGTCGTCAAATAGAGAAAATAATTATAGAGGAAACTAAGCGTGTTGGGCAAGCATATGCTTGGATCATGATGGGTGTACACGAACAACATACTGTGACGACTTTCCATACAGGCTTCCAAACGATAAGGGAAATGGCCGACGACGATCCACATGTAACTATTCGAATGGGACCAGATGCAAAGACATGCACGTTACAAGGGCACTTATATCTTCATATGGAAGGACTAATCCCAACCAGGCTCATGACCGAAGATGAACGGAACTATATTGGCGGTCAGCCGCGCCACTTGTGGATTTGGGGCCCCTACAGCCGAGAGAGCCCGGCCTATCCCCGAAGTCATATAACCCTCCCGAAACCCCCGTTTGAGAAGAAGCCAGGGCGCTAATTTTATCAGGATTACTATGTACTCCTTGCTTACTCGATTTGAGTCTAAATGACTAACCCATATCAAACGGAGATCTTAAGAAACTAAATTACTTGCTGTTAGGATTGTTACTACAAGTATCTACAGACCTGAAAGTGATAGTTTCTTAGTTGTTTTTGTTGGTTCTTGTTTGTTTTTTGTCTTTGTTTTCTTTAGTTGTTTTTGCTTTTACCTAGTTAAGCCATTATTAAGCTCTTTTACTAGGTGGTAATATAGTGCATTTTAATTACAACAATATAAAACATGCTTATGCTTAACTACTCTCTTTTGATAAATATAATATAAACTTACAAGCAAGTTTTTTTCAAGTGCTATAAATAATTAATTAAATTATGTTCTTATATTCACCTGTAAGGTTAAAGGCCAGCAATATTTAATTAAATATAGTCCTGAAGGGAACAAGCTAGATGTATAGTTATCTCCTGCAACATACTCTGTAATTATAGTGCTAATTCATGTAGAGTTCACTGGTGCTTTGCACGAGTTTTGCCTGTAATGAGAAACTATAAATACTCTGATACAGGACACTTTTCGCTACCCAAGTACTACCTAGGCAGTCACTAGTTTTAATGGTACCATTCGTGATAAACGACACGAGCATTTTGAATATTCCCAGCATCCTATTCACTATCACTTTGGGTAGGGCTGACTGCACATAGACTTCCAAAAACAGAATCGTACATACGAGGAATCACACTATACAACTGACACATCTCTTGTTTCTATCCTACATAATTAGTCCGGGTTTATCAGCTTACATCCCTGCATATTGGTTCTCCCAGAAAGAGACATTTCGGTTGTCTGCTGACACCATACACGCTGCCATCTGACCGATGCTCTTCCAAACCAGTGGATCCTACGCCTTGGCTAAAATGGGGCGATATGGTCAACTATCGACCTGACTCAAGGGGATGACCCAAACTCGTAGGGTTATGAATGTCATCGTCTTGCAAATGCGATTACTATTCTGGCCGTTTAATTATGATTAGTCTTGTTGTCGGATTATGATTACTATCGTTATTAAATCTGTAAGTCTCAGATATATAAATACATAGGTATCGCTCCATAAGCGGTCTTATTTACCCAACTACTACATCATATCGCACTCATACGCTACTAACATGGAGACTGTCACCATCTCTTCAAGTCTTTCGTTCAGCGAGACCCAGGAGGCTTTTGAAGCAACCATTCCAGCCCTCGACTTGACATTCCAAACGTACATCGCCAAAGGGGATTATGCCGCAGCACGTGCGGCACTCGAGGCGCTTCCAGCTCTCAACAATTTCATTCTTCCACCGCGCAACTTTACGGGCCTCTTGCTCGCCATTGGACAGAGTGGTCAGGCGTTAGGGTACGAAGTCGGGAACCCCTTGACGGCATCCTCGATCATTCGCTATAACCTCGACATTGCATTACACACGCCCCGCCGAGTCCTACTACGTGCAGATGGCGACAAGGTGGAATTCAAGTACGATTTGCTTGCGCCGTTGGTGGCAAAATATAATATTCCAGAGGTGAACGACGTAGCGAAGAAACTGGACGCCAAGATAACGACGGCCTTGCGTCAAGCCGGCGGCTATGATTTCTCCGGGTAGAAGCGCAGTTCTAGAGGGGAGGCTCGGAGTCGCTTGGACTGTGATGTGTCACAATACCATGCTCATTGGAGCGACGTGCTATGTACATATCTCCCAGGCAAGATGAGCCACCGGAAGAGTTAGAACTCCTTAAGCCATAACACCAATAGTCATCGCCCATACCCATATTTGACCGTCCCTATATTAGGTGTGAGTGAATTCGATATGTATTATATGGGCTCAACACGAATATAAATAAAAGTTATCGATGCATCGTGATTAACATATGGAGTCAACTAACACATAAGCGAGATTCAAGATCATGCCACATATCGAGATTAGAGCAGTAACTGAAGTGACGTATTAGTATGGTAAGAAAAGATGTCCTTACTACGTACATGTCTACCTTGGCACGGCCATGGACTTTGATGACTTTAGACAGGAACATGTGCATCTTGTGCACCTCAATCAGTGCTTGTTACGTCAGACCTGTTGAGTAATTCCAAGAAGGGGATAAGTAATCGAGCCGACGGCTGCCGTTGATTGGCTAACAGGTACCTAGACCTCTGGAGTTAGTGACTTACTACGTACAATCCTCCCCCCCTCGCCCCCCTATGAGAGGGTACCCCACCAGGTACCGCGTGAGGAGTCTGCCACCAGCTGCCAGCTCCACTGGGTGAGTTCGGCCACTAAATTGTATGTACATCTGGTGGAAGAGGCGGAAGGCTACACCTATTTTAGTATGGCGTTGCCCACCCTTGCAAGAAGAGGCACCTGGTGGGGCGTCATTTTACTGGGCGCAGACTGCGTATGGTCAACTACTGATGGTAGATGGTTGTCGCTAATCGATAAACATTCGCCCCTCCACCTCCCCATCGAACCCTGGCGCTTGAATCTTGAACCTCCGCAGTAGTTGGGGTATGCATGCACTAACACCTACCCTGAAGCTACCTCAGCAAAACGACGCCATATTGCAGCGACGATGCAACCTAAACAGCCACGGGGCTTTCGTTGATCATCGGCTCTTTGCTCACACCAGCATTTCCACCTGCCCAGGTCTCCCAAGAGGCAAAAATCAAATAAATAGGTGCGGTTCGTCCCCTCACGAGTTTTCTCACCATGACGACTGGATTGAAATCCCGTCTCGGCTCCCTTTGTTATTCTCACCATCCATGCACAGCTGCCCCAAGACTGAGACTGCACCATCTCCAGTCAAGTAGACTATAAATGGTAGTACGAAAAGAGGTTGAGATACTCCTTAACAACTACTGCCTACCTACATGGATACCTAGTAACACATAATTCAATATCTAATACTATTGATCCCATGCTCTTACCATGCCTACTCTAACTTTCATCCCCTTCACACCTAGCCCAACCATCCTAGCCAGAGGATTGACAAGTTCGCAGATGGCAGACCCTAAGGAGAAGTTCTTTCGTCATTTCCAAGCTGAAGTAACCCGTCAGTTCACCTAGTCTTGTACTTGACATGGTCAGACCCAACTGTAGCTAATACTTAAAATCACTAGTTATTCAAGATGAGATAGACAGTCTGGCCACAATATCGCCCATCGGGGGTGAGCGTCAAACTGGTATAGACAAGGTGCTGGCAGGTATATCCCGGCTGTCCAACGAAGTTATGGATGCGACGGATTTCATCCCCAGCTATGATCAACGAGCCTATTCACAGGTAGGTAATGGTGAATGGCTACTGCCCTGCCTGCTGCGTGCTCATCCAACCATAGGCTATCAAAGCCCTGACGGAGAAACTCAATGTGACAACCGGGAAACTTGGGCCAAAGTCGCGCTTCCAGTTCAAGTCACGAAACACAGGGACAACAGCCACACATTCACAGACCACGCCTGACCCCCGACTGCGCAGACCTTGGTGCAGCGATGGCAGCGAGGATTTCGACAACTCCAACCAACAAGGTACCGACGTCGAGACCCGGGACGCAGTCGGGACTCTCCCGTCATTCTCCGGCGCAAAGAACTACAACGAGGAGCTCTCCCGTTCCGACAATGTCAGAGGTATCCGGAAGCCGAGTTTCTCGACGGCGAAAAACATCGCCATATCCGACCACACGGGCCTCCACATCATGCTGCCCTCGACAGCCTCGAGGGCGACGTCATCAGGCAGTCTGACGAACCTGACCCGCTGCATCGTAGACATGACGATCCCGACGAGTTCGGGGGCCCCATTCGCGGGCCTCGCGCTGAAGAATATCAAGCACAGCCTTGTCATCGCGGGACATGTGGCCGGGCCGGCGCACATCACGGGCATCGAGGATAGCATTATCGTGGTGGCGGCGCGCCAGGTGCGCATGCACGACTGTAAGAATGTGCATGTGTATTTACACTGCGCGAGCCACCCCATCATCGAGGACTGTTCCGGAGTGGCGTTTGCGCCCCTCCCGAGCTATTATGTAAGAAATACCACGATGAGCTTAGTTAGAATTGGGGAGTCAATGATACTAATGTTCATTGCAGACTAATGAGACTACCACGCCCGAGACGAACCAGTGGGATAAGGTAGATGACTTCAAATGGCTGAAAGACACGGCCTCACCTAACTGGAGCATTCTAGCCGAGGAGAACCGGGTACTAGGCGACGTGTGGGAGAATACGGTATGTGGGAAGGCGAACATGAGCACCGATGATATCCTCCGCAAGCTCAAGATTGTGACGAAGGACGGCAGAGCTTTCGCGGAAGAAGTGACAGGAGAAACATAATGATTCGGAGACAATGAGTTTGTTGATCAAATGAAACAAGCAACATAATTTCACTCGGGTTCCTTCTAATGACGGGATTGTCGGGTACACACAGAGGTTGAAAGAGTCGGGCACGGCACATATTCCCTAGTATGCAATGAGTACATATTACATATAATCATAGCCTCGAAATCGGCTCTGCTACATCCTAGAAATGCTCTCTCGTCTTATGGTATCATCGAAAACGCCCGAAACGCCATGACATGCTCACGCCGGCTTCCCAAAGCCGGTCGAAGTTATAGGCCAATGCAACCAGTCCCGTAGAATCCGCCTCATCTTCTCTCCCCATAGTTAGCAGTCGTCGCTCTCCCAAGCGCATGTTTCCCAGCATCTTAATCAACATCTCTCTGGCTATAATTACTCTAGATTTCCATAATTATCTCTCTCTCTCTGCACAGCGCAGGAAACCCCCACCAAAGCCACCCAACCCAACCAAACCAACCCACTCATTCCTCCATCTTATCCCCCTCGCCCTCCCCCCTCACAACAGCCAACCTCTCCCCAACCTCGCGCAGCTTCGCAAGCGTATCCCGCTGCCTCGCAATGCGCGCCTCGAGAGCCGCGATCTCGACCTCCTGCGCCGCAACATCGCGATCGAGATCCGGTAGCGCCGTCTTGACGAGCGTGCGCGCGCGCTGGAATCTGTGTCGTAGCGCGTCCGTGGCTACGGGGATCTCCTTCAGCGAGAGCTCCCCACCACCACCATTCTTACGGGATGATGATGATGATGCTGCTGCTGCTACTGCTGTTGCGTGCGAGGAGAGCAGGGCCGTCGGCGTCGGCGTCGCGGCGGGCCCAGAGGCTGCGGTGGTGGTAGTGGTGGATTGGGAGGGCGTGGCGCCGGTTGTTGGGGCCGCTGTTGACGGGGCTGTTGTGGGGAGGGCGCGGAGACGCGTTAGGAGGTGGGCTAGTTCGGAGAGGACGTCGAAGGCGTCTGGATTTAGGGCTTCTGGAAGGGGGAGGGGGGCGGGTTGTTGTTGTTGTGTTGGTGACATCTTGGTTGTTGGTTTTTTTTGTTCGTGGGGTGTGTGGTTATTGTCGAACAAGGAGCTGGAAGGTGTTTGGGAATTGGTGGTGTGCTGGTTTGGACAGGAAGCACTAAGTGCCTAACCTAGTAGTCTTGGCCGCTTGGAAAGAGGCAAATTGAGGTTAAGGAAGCAACTTGAAGTCGTGGCGCCAGGCGTTGACGGTCTTAAACGGGCTTCAAGGAGAAAGAAAGGTAGTGTTCAGATACCCTATTCCAAGAACTTGTGGGTCGGCTAGTTTATGTACAATTCAAGTACATTGTTACCGGCTAGACAAGTATAAGCCAGGTTTAGGATCTACAATGTACATCTATAAGCGTATCGTTCATGAAATAAAGAAAACAACAAGCTAAATTCTCTACATATACTAAGTGCTACTGTGCATTTCAATTTTGCTCTTTTCATAAGGTCTAGGCAATCAATTCCTACAAATAACACGCTTGATATAAAATCGACAATCGCGACTAGCTACAACCCCTGTCCGCGCTTAGAGGCCCCGCCACCTTGACGTCAAACCACTCAACCTAAAAGCTGCTAAGTACAAATGTTGGACTTGGAGGGGTAGATACAGGTGCATCATGTATCGTAGTACCTTAATACGACGTAGTATCGAACTCTTCAAGCGTACAGACAACAACGAGCATGGCGGATATTTAGAGATACTCCGGCACTATTTCCTTTGAAAATTATTCAGAATTTTTCTGTTATACTTCATAATAAGCCCACCGCTGTTAACATAAAAGAAAGTGGCTGTATATTATCAAGCGGTACGACGGAGAGACGTACCCTGCACGGCGACGGTCAGAAAAATTCAATGGAATCCCCCACCATCCACCATCCCACCTGCACGTAGGTACCGGGTCCAAACCTCAACAATGTCGGACCATCTCTTTGCTCAACCTTCTCGATCCTAAAATCACGCATTCCCTCAGCTTAGCATCTTACTTACCCCCTTTTATTCCCTTGTCAATTATCTATCCTCCCGTTTAGAGTTTAATTAGAGTTGGGATGCCTGCCCCGTCCCAAAAAGCGTGCCTGATTGTCATTGACGGCTGGGGAATCCCCACCGCTGACAGCCATGGCGATGCCATCACCAACGCCAAAACCCCCGTCATGGATGAGCTGTCCAAAAGCGCTACCGGCTTCACCCCGCTCGAGGCCTCGTCTCTGGCCGTCGGTCTACCCGAGGGACTGATGGGCAACTCGGAAGTCGGACACTTGAACATCGGTGCCGGTCGTGTCGTTTGGCAAGATGTCGTCCGTATCGACCAGACGATCAAGAAGGGCGAGCTAAGCAAGAACAAAGTCATCAGCAATGTGTTGCAGAGCGCTAAGAACGGCAATGGCCGCTTACATCTATGCGGACTTGTCTCCCATGGTGGTGTCGTGAGTTGCTCCTCTACGTTCCACCCATTACGCTGCTAACAACGAACGTCAGCACTCGAAGCAAACCCATCTATATGCCCTCCTAGAGGCTGCCAAGGCTGCCGGTGTCCCTAAAGTATTCATCCACTTCTTTGGCGACGGTCGCGATACCGACCCCAAGTCCGGTGCGGGCTATATGGAGGAGCTGGTCCAGAAGATTCAAGAAATTGGCATTGGACAGATCGCGACAGTTGTCGGCCGCTACTACGCCATGGATAGAGATAAGCGATGGGAGCGCATCGAGATCGCCCTCAAGGGCATGGTCCTAGGCGAGGGTGAAGCCAGCTCAGACCCTGTCGGGACCGTCAAGGAGCGTTACGAAAAGGGTGAGAATGACGAGTTCCTCAAGCCCATCATTGTCGGTGGTGACGAGGCCCGCATAAAGGACGGCGACGAGGTCTTCTTCTTCAACTACCGATCCGACCGTGTCCGACAGATCACCCAGTTGCTGGGAGATGTCGACCGCTCCCCGCGACCCGACTTCCCCTACCCTAAGACTCACCTTGTCACGATGACCCAGTACAAGGTTGATTATCCCTTCGAGATCGCATTCGAGCCGCAGCGCATGGACAACGTGCTTGCCGAGTGGCTTGGTAAGCAAGAGGTCAAGCAGGTTCACATCGCCGAGACAGAGAAATACGCCCACGTAACCTTCTTCTTCAACGGAGGTGTAGAGAAGGTATTCGCTCTAGAAACGCGAGACGAGTCCCAAGATCTCGTGCCTTCCAACAGGAGCGTGCCCACCTACGACAAGGCCCCCGAGATGTCTGCCGATGGCGTCGCCAAGCAGGTCGCCAAGCGACTTGCTGAGCAAGAGTTCCCCTTTGTCATGAACAACTTTGCCCCTCCTGACATGGTTGGTCACACTGGTGTCTATGAAGCCGCAATTGTCGGCTGCGAGGCTACTGATAAGGCCATTGGGGTGATCCGTGAGGCCTGCAAGAAGGAGGGTTATATCCTGTTCATCACCGCCGACCACGGCAATGCTGAAGAGATGAAGTTCGCCGACGGCAAGCCCAAGACTTCGCACACCACCAATAAGGTGCCATTCATCATGGACAACGCCCCCGAGGGCTGGTCATTGAAGAAGACCGATGAGGGCGTCCTCGGCGATGTGGCGCCTACAATCCTCACCGCCATGGGGCTACCAGTGCCAGAGGACATGACGGGTCAATCTCTCTTGGTTAAGGCATAGACATGTTCAAAGCCTCATGCTTGGAAAGACAGCTGTCGGTCATGAGTTTGCGGTAGATAGATAATTACACAAGGATCGTAGAGATACCAAAATGAAAGAGACATGTACACCACCGTCCCTCAGGGTTCCCCGGTTGATTCCAGGCATTCCAAGTGTCAACCTTACAAGGCCACTTGAGTACATATACTTACACAACTGCTCCACCAAAAATGCCTTTATCCAGTATACCTACTGAGAGGCGAGTGGATATGATGGATAGAGAGGCACCTGGGCACTGTACTAGACCCCGTATAGCTTAGTGCGCACAAGGCAATTCGAAATCTTAGCACACTCTAAACTGCCCCCCACTGCCACACGACGAATTTTGATCTCGTCTCGACCATCGTCCAGAAAACCTCGCGATCACACTACCGTCAAGATGGATTCCGAAGACCCCCAGGAGCGACCCGATGGGATCAACAACATCATCAACGGACTTGAGCGATACAACCCTGAGGCTGTTCCCGCTCTCGAGGAGTACGTGCAGCACCAGTGCGCGAACCGATACACCGATTCCAACGCCAACAGGACGCTGCTGAAGCTGTGAGTGTTTTCCCTGTGTTTCCTATTCGCCATCCTCCTTCGTCGTAGGCGGGCTTTCTTTCCTATGGATGTGTACTGGTGGCTGTATTTTCCTTGGAAGTCAAGTCAAGTCTCTTTAGTCTTTTGTTTGTTGGAATGATGATCATATGTAAACGTTTCCTATTACCTGAGCAGTTCCTGGGCCTAATCAGCCCTACTGTTTTGAAGTCATGGATATTAGCTCTATCTGACCCAACTTTGTGACGCCTTCGTCTTCATCTTCACGTCCCACCTCTTGTCATTCCCTCTCCACCGATGTAAACATGGTTTGCTGACGTTACCCAAAATTAGATACCAGCTCAACCCAGACCGCGTCAAAGATGAGGTCATAACCAACATCCTCGCCAAGGCATTAACATGCTTCCCCTCGCCACAATTCTCCCTCGCACTCCACTTGATCCCGCCGTCTGTTCTCACTCCAGCAAACACCCGCAACGAGGAGCTCCCCGAGGCCGTTGGTAAACTACGCGAACTCAACGACCTGCTACAGAGTGCGCAGTATGCACGTTTCTGGGCGACATTTGACTCAGACGATCTGTGTGCGGATCTCACAACCGATGTCAAGGGATTTGAAGAGCTTGTGCGTGTGCGCATTGCCACCCTCGTCAGCCACGCCTACCGCGAGATAGATCTCCCTATACTAGAGCAATGGCTCGGCATGGACGGTAACGGGGCACACACATTCATCACTGAGACTGCGGGATGGACTGTCAACGGCGGTCTAGTCAAAATCCCCAAGAACCCTGAGAATGAGGCCAAGAAGTCCGAGGTCCGCGAGGATGTGAACGTCGATATGTTCTCTAGAGTTATTCGAAGGGCTTGGGAGGAAACAGCGTAAAAGACGCCTCACTGCGGGAAAATGAAGGGCAATGTTTGGGGTTTAAACGAAAAGGGTGAGGAACCCGGTTCATGGCGTTGGGGTTGGATTCTTCTTACAGCGTACAGCACGAAGACTCGACGTGATATTTTCGGCTGCTTAGGGTGCGGCTCATGGTCTATGCCGTTCATAGAGCACGGTTACGAGCGAACTGAAATGAATAAATCAAATGAATAAACTTTTGGCATGATACGCTCAGCTCCTACAGTTACGGAATAAATATGTTAGCTGATAGCGGTAACCGTAGTCATTTACCTGTTTAGGAGGTAGGTACCTTTTACATTAAATTCCTTCGCCCCTGCCAACCCAGTTATCTGAGAAGCGACGGTCCTTGTGCTCTTGCTCCTATCAGAAGCTGGGAGGGAAAGTGCTAATGTTTCTTCTTTACCCCTCTCTATAGACTATCCATCAATCATCTTCATCATAACATAACACCTGTTTCCGCGTCTTAGTGGATTGTAAACACCTTTTCTTGCACTCCTGATGTGTCTGCGCACGCACGGTTCACCACTGATTCCCCAATTAGCCTACAGTACTCATGTTTCTCACTCCAGCTTATATTAGCAGCTATGGCCATGGTAAATGGCACACGCGCACCCCGTATGTCGACCAAGTAATCACCGCTGCAAGCGTTGGCCGGGACTAACGCAAGCCGGCGTGGTCCAGCTACTCCATGAGTGCCGTATATGGCGACTTTTTTACCATCCACAATTGATGTCTTATCGAAAGTCCTAAGTTGCATTTCGCTTGAGTAATCACTAGCCCACGGAGCCGTCTCGTGGGCGCGTGACAGAAGATGATGCTCAACCGACCCTTTCTCTGAACAGTTTTCCTTGTTGAAAAGGGACGAGTCTAGCAGGTAATCCCACTGTTTCATGATCAACTCCTGTTTGTCTTTTACTGGGAGTGCCGAATTCCGGGTTTTTTGAAACAGTTTTTCGTCGTATCTTGTTACACGAATCTCTCTTGATAGCCAGACTATCTGTCCAATTACAGACCCTGCGACCACAAGAGTATCGCCAGATCCATCCCCATCGCAAAGTCCATTCGTATCAGATCCTGAGTCAAGAGTACTCAAGATAGTAGGCATCTTATACTGCCACCGGTTCCCATATTTGTTGAGATCCCAGTTCGGTACCCATGAAGCCATGTTGTTCTCAACAGACGTGAAACCGATACGTCTATTGACGCTGAAGTCATGTTCTACATAGCTGAGTATATCACACCTCCCGGTGGCACGAATAATACCTCTCGCGAAACGGGTATAAACACTCCGGTAATTTAAACTGTAATCGATGACTAAGTACCGTTCATCAATTCCAGTGGAGATGCCAACTAGGCCAAAGATCTTGTCTCTTGGATCTGAAGCCTCGAGTCGCCTGGTCTTCTGGAGCAAATCCAGAATGTCAAGTGTATTGTGCTTTGGTGCCTCTACCTGGGCCCGCCAAAAGGGGAGAGCGTGGCCCATACCATGTAGCTCTTGGTATAAGCACCGGGTGTGAAACATATCCCTCACTATGTCGACTCTGTCCACCAGTGAGAGGCTGAATCCATACCGGTCTTGATTTCTAGGCGAGAGAAGGAGGCTCTTACAAAAATCATCCCAGGAAATCCGTCGACCTCCGCATTGGATCGACAATGTAATGGAAACAACGACTTCTTGAAACACCCAAAGCCTCCTGAACCATGGCCGCTTAAGGACGCTCATTTCGACATCAGAAAGCTCTCCGCGAAAATGTGACATTATCTCTCTCTTAGCTGGGAGGTCTGGGTCTGCATCCCCATTTTCATTCATAGCCCACGTGGCATGCCTCTCTAGAAAGTTCCAGGCTGAATATTCGATATTGTCACCCATTTGACGCCCGAGATATATGACGGTCTCCAAAGCAGAAGAGTAAACACTTCGCATTTGCTGCACCTGGTGGTTCCTTTCATTGATATCCCTCTGGTTAATGCATAAAGCATCAATCCAGAGCCTGATGGGACGGTCTTCCCGGCGGAGATCCCGAAGAGCCGACATCAGGTTATCGCCGATGGGTAGCCGACGGTTTCCAATGAATATCTCGTGTGTACCCTTCTTATAGCCCCAGGCGTAAGACAGTGCAGTATAGCCTTGCGTCGCATGCACATCGGAGAGTCTATGCTCAACTAGTTCGCCATGAATAGATGCTTCTGCATTCTCAGACGCGGCGAGCACAAAGACTCGAATGGAATCTGGGTACGATAACTCTGAGTATTCATAGCGTGGTTCGATACCTCGCCTTCCTATAGTAAAATCCTCTTCGGGACCCACGGAGCGAAATAGCTTGCGGACTGCATTAATTAACATGGTTCGACACAAGAAAGGCAGCAAAAGCTAAGATGACATATTTGGACTTGAATTCGAAGCGGCCTAAAACAAAACCTAGTTTTACCCACATAAGTAAAAGCCGTAGTTAGAGTTGAGATAATACATTTCGTTAGACAGCCCAAAGAAGGCAACTAGATTGAAACCTCGCCCATACATTTCCCCCACGTAGCTAAGCCAGCCTGCTTGCCGGCGTTACATTTGTAGAACGAACTGAGACAGCATCGAACGGCACCAGCGGGAGCTTCATGTTATGAAGAATTATACAGCTTGATTTGATGGACCATCATTAATCCAAAATGGAAAGATTAGATGGAGCCATCCTGCATCCCTCGTCGCCTCGAGCCTAACATAATTACCTAAATAAGGACATCGGGTCTAGAATCCCGCGCACCGTAACTTAGGCTATGCTTGGGATTTGAGCCCGATCTCCCTGCCTTGACGTACCGGTCGTCGACATTTTTGTTTCTTCAACTAACTAGGTGGCTGGGGATTTATTTAGACGGAATATGTGGATTGAGCATCCCCGGCCCCGCATCTCATCGAGCCGGACCCGTGTGGTGTTCGAGATAAGTAAGTATATAAGAGAATAACGAAAAGAAAGGAAGCTCTCAGCCGTGCCCACGCCATAGATGTGACCAACCATGAGCGCAATGTGAAATTTCACTTTCGTGCGGTAGTATCGAGATTATCAGACGGACCGCTCCCTATTAATTAACATGTCAATCAAAAATCGCTTTTAAGATCCTATGTAACCCGCTCGCATGATTGAATGATCTAATTTTCCATTATAAACAAGCCCGGCCCGGGCCCTCATCACCGCCTTCCACCGCCGGGAGCAGCGGAACCTATCTCTTCCCACTGCACGCCCGCCCACTCCTCCAGATACCCGACCTGTCCCTCTTCGACACCCCTTGCCTGACAATCCCGCTCGCACACCCCCACGATAATCGTCCCCCAATCCATGCCCTCGAGAGACAGCTCCTCGGCCTCGAGCTCGGTGATGGCGTGCGGGCAGAGCTGGACCTCGAATGTGCGGGGACCTCCGCAGTTCGGACAACGAGGCATGCCCTTGACCCCACCGCCCGAAGTTACGGTCACACCCACCCCGTCCGGCTGCGAAGGCGCAAGGGCCTTGCCCACGGCATCCGTCTTCGAGTATAGCAGGGGTGCGCCGCCGAACTCGTAGCGGATGGACTGTTCCGGGTTCTGCGCCAGTCTGTCCGCGAAGCGCTGGAAGGCGGCGTCCATGGTCGACTCGAAGACTTCTTTGTCTTCCTTGCCGCCGCCTGAACCGGCGTTGTCCTCGGTGTCTATCTTCATCGTGGCTTGTGGGACGGGCGGCGGTGTGGGGTCTAGGGTTTCGTATTCGGCTTCCGAGAGGTAGGAGATCGGGTAGGGTTTCGGCTGCGAAGACTCTGGCGGCCAGGGTTCGGAGGTAGTCTGCGGTGTGTTGAGTTGTGTGTTGTTGAGGGAGAGTGTCTCGGCGAATGTTTTTGGCAGGGCTTCTGCGTCTTTACTTGTTTTTGATTCGTTTTCTGGCTCGGCATCCTTGGGTGTTTCCTCCGCGGCCGGCTGTGGTGCACTGAATGGATTGCTGGAACTCGCAAATGGGTTGCTCGGTGCTGACGCGCCGCCAGACGTCGACGTCGCAAACGGATTCGCTCCCGATGCGCCTCCCAGCGTCTGCGCCCCGAACAAGGTCTCGCCTAGATTACTAGGTGGTTTCGGCTCCTCTTTTGGCTTTGCCTTCGGTTTCTCTTCTTTCTTCTTCCTGTCGCTCTCCAGGGACGCAACCTTGCTCCCCGGAGCGACGCGCAGACTCCTCAGGGCTCGAACACTTCCGTCTCTCCGCCGACAGCTCTTCTTCTGGCACGCGAAGACATACAGACGCCGCTCGTGGCCGGCGAAGCGGTCTGGCAGCTCGGCATTGAGCTGCAGCAGGAGGACTAAGAGGGCCTTGCAGATGTTGCACTTTGCCAGAGCTGCTGATGGCGGGGTTTCGGGATCGAGCCATTCCTACAGGTGGTTGCGCGTAAGTCTCTCCAACCATATTTACTGTCGCTTCGATCTTGGAGGGGTAAAACAAGCTTACAGGCCGTCCACCGAGGCGACTGATGGCATCATCGCCGGGGTCTTTCGAGGCGTATCCCAGGAGCACATTGGTCTCTGTGTAATCTTCCTCTTCTCCTGCTGATGAGTCGCTGTCGTAATTTGCCATGCTCTTTCCCCCTTTGTCGGTATCCAAGATGCAACAGAATGCAGTCTCGTCGCAACTTTTTTCTTATCGGCTTTGGAGGGGGAGTTTACAATGTACAATTGCATTTTGGAGGGGCTTATCGGATCACTCTGGTGGCTCGTGCGTAAGGATACTTTGATGGCTATGTGATGTTTTGCATGTCTCGACGGCCTTATCGGTTTTATCGTCGTTATCGGCTTTATTGTCTATTGGTTCTATCGCCTTTATCGGTCTTTATTGTCTTTATCGTTTAGTGTGATATCTCCGATAGTCACGCTATAAATATCTGGTGGACTCGCTTCCCCAGAATTCACACTCCACACCACTTAACCTTTTTACAACAACACTTTGGGTCGCTGCTTGTGATTCAATACAACATCGCCCAACATCTAGTCAAGCACACTGCTTGTGTGCTCTTCAAAACATGATCTCATCAAGGGGATTCATAGTGGAATGGGATCCGTTGTCTTTTGCGAGCTAGCCCTTTGACTGCTCAAGATGTCTTCCTCGCGGTTGGGATTCCTGCTCTGCAATGAAGCAAAAAGGTCATTTTGCGTTGCTTAGCAATCTGACAATACATTTGTTGCATCGTCGGCGACCTCTACGGGGAGTTCTTCCCTCAAACATAGGCCATGCCACCGCACCACTTGTCCATGGCAGGTCTCTGCCATAGATTATGGGTACACTGGCACCAAGGCCGCTCTATGGTATCAGTATAGGCTGTTTGCTCTATACATACCGGGCTTTTCTGAGGATACACCCACTTGGAACAAACTCATTATCCACCAATTATGATTCTCTGCGTTAGCAGAAGTCTAACGATTGGTAGAGCGGCGTAAGATAATCGCTTGGATAATTGTTTGCGGCTGTTGGGAGGGTTGGCGCGGTGAGGGTAGGCGGGGAGATTTGCCAGCTGTAACGCGCTGATTGAGCTGTTTGACCACTCCACAGCGTGCACAAGACACCATTGTGTACTTATGTACCCTTCGAAAACAGTGCAGCTGCTCGAGAATTGGCGAGACAAAACGGGCCTTGGTCTATCGATAGCCCAGTTCGTCTTCAAAGAGTGAAGACAACGGCCGATCGCCTTCGACAAACCATATCAGCAGCCAAAATGCCACCGACTGCGAAATCCCATCAGAATACGAGCGGCATTGTCCGCCAGACTGACGACGGCATATACTGTATTCCTACCCTTCCATCCCTGCTACTACTTCATCTGGCTTCTTTACCTCCCAAGTCGCGGTATCACTAACCTACCCATTGACTAGATGCCAACGGAAGATACCTCTGTCAAAAAATCAAGGACGGCAAGCCCTGTGGAAGTGAGATCTCCGCGAAAAAGCACAACGTTACATCCCACAATTCCAGCATCCACACCAATAGCGCGTACCTCCAAAAGATGGCTCGTGGCGAGTTCGAATGCAAGGAAGGTTGTGGTAAAATAAGCCCCACGTACCAGGCAATGGTGGGGCATCTTCGAAGAAAGCATGGGTATAGAGGAAATTCGGCCGCTATCAAAGCCTATTACAACGGTAAGTACTCCATCTCGACGATCAGATCTCGCAAGTTATCTATACTCGCGAAACGTTTCATAATATACTTTAGGACGTCGGTTACTGATCGGGAAAACCATAGAGGAGGCGGACGAGAAAGCGAAACAGGACGACAAGAAAAGTCCCTCGGATGCCGGCGAAGAGAACCGCGAGGAAACTCTCCAGAACGGCAATGATTTTATCGACCCTCGCCTGCTTGCCTGGGACGTTAGTCAGGGCGAGTGAGTCTGGCGAAGGTGGTTCCCGCAACGGGGAATATTGGTTAGGATACCAATAGAAAAGGCGTCTCCTACTACTAGCTGCCTCCTATGACCTTATCCATCTTGTGCAAATGTGACCAGGTGTCTAATAGGGGATAATACTTCTTAGCCTTTGGACCACGCCGTAGATTATTTGTTCGCTCCTGGGTTAGAGCCTATCAAATTCAGACGGAAATTAGACCTTGAGCCGCCAGCCGGCGCACTACTACATCATTTACGATACTACAACATCTAACTAACCCGCTTACACCATATGCTAGGGCCAAACCTCACCTATTCAAACCTCACCAATAACCTTTTAGTCGACGCTATTAGCCGAAACACGCGTT
Organism: Xylaria sp. FL1042; assembly: GCA_022495085.1. NCBI lineage: Eukaryota > Fungi > Ascomycota > Sordariomycetes > Xylariales > Xylariaceae > Xylaria > Xylaria sp. FL1042. Next base: position 28,717 of record MU380319.1, read on the forward strand.
TACCAAACCCGTACTTTACACCACGAAAAGAACCTACGCGCCTGGGCCAGAATTGCATATTCATTTTGTTGAACGCACTGCTACCTAACCACACCTCAGCTATTGAATTATTAAAGAACATTTAAGCTACTCGACGGATTGCACATTGCTATCTGCGAACCTTTGAGCTCTCCTATTTGTTCAAACATTATTGTCAAGAACACTTTTCTCCGCACAGCTAGCAATGTCTTTCAACTCATTAAATGGAGATGCAGCCGCTAGGTCATTGCATCTACGCTCCACATTACGGGTGTACGGTGATGGACATCGGACCGGCAGGAACCGTTTGCACAGGGAACTGCGCAAGTCCTGGCACCCGAATGGTTCTGATGAATCATACAATGGCGACATCTCCCCTGTGAGCGTAGAGGTATGTACCAAGATAAAAGAATGTATAATATGGCCATAAAGAATTTATCTGACAGATTACAATCTTGGGCTATTTCCGCGAGTACAAGAACCACCAATGCGAAAAGCCTGATACCTGTCTACCTTTGAAGTCTTTCATAGCAACCCGGCCCGTCGCGAGTACAACGAATTACACAAATTTGAACGAAATAGACCCCGATAATACCGTCTGCGAGACATGTCAGGGCATTGATGCTAGAATGATATTCTCCGAGTCGGGTTATCAGCACCTACTGTTTCCTGACTTAGTACAATCTGCAAATAGCTGCAATCTATGTAATATCATTCTAGAATTAATGCGAGATTCCAATGTGTGGCCATATTTTTCGAAGGACTCTGAATGGTTGGACATTTTTAGAGTTGTTTTGAAAGACCACTGCGCTATTGTAGTTGACACTAGGATGGGTTCTAAGGAGGTTTATAAGCGAGGTATAATATGAAACGTTTGCATGGTGCGTCCTGACACTTTCTAACCTATATTATTCAACAATAGGTGGCGCCTAAGGTACTTTACTAATGAGTTTGATCCCGTGGCTGAACTGGGCGTATCTTGGAGACGCCGTTTGACTAATACCATGTCTGATTGCTCGTTCGAAGTAGCACACCAATGGATCGCGGACTGTGATAACGGACGAGGTAGCCATCGCCCGGTTCACAAAGCTTCCGGTTCGCCCGGAACACCAATTATGCCTGGCCATCCAATACCATTCCGGCTTATTGATCTGGCTCCAAAAGATAGCAGCGCTGGGCGATTTGTGCTACAGGAGACCTGCGCTGCCAATTTTGAGCATGATGTGTACTGCACTTTGAGCTACTGTTGGGGTGAACATCTAAACCCATACTGGATCACGACGAAAGAGAATCTTCAAGACCGAATGGCTGGGTTCGACCCTGCTGATTTACCAAACATGCTCCGAGATGCGACGGCTATTGCGCGAAGATTAGGGATACGTTATATATATGGATCGATTCCCTATGTATTGCACAGGATGACAAGGACGAATGGGCCATTGAAGGCTCGATGATGCACAAAATATATCAAGATTCTCTCGTTACCATCTCTGCTTCCTCCAGCGACTCTTCTATACAAGGCATTTTCAGCAACCAGTCCACGTCACATCTAGAGGACTCCAAAAACCCAATTCATATCGATAACCAACTACAAGATGAGCAACATACTACAATATATTTCTACACCGGGCTCTGCAATGGGTCACGAGCATGATACGTGCGTGATAGCCCGCTCTCAACTCGAGCTTGGCGCCTGCAAGAACAACTTCTACCTCCACGTACACTGCATTATACAGAATCACAGCTAATTTGGGAGTGTGCTCACGCGGACGAATACGAGGATAGACTTCTTCGGGTTGAAGATCTAAAATTACACGAGGAAGCTGTCCGCTATGAGTTACGACCACCTTTTAACACATTTTTTCATTCTCGACTAATCACGCACCGTACTTGGTATGATCAGCTCATAGAGAACTATAGTAAGCGGAAGCTTACGCACGGAAACGACAAGTTAGCCGCGATCGCTGCTCTTGCGGCTTCTATGAACATGAAATTGAACAGCAGTTGTAGGGACTATGAGGACTACCAGGACTACGTCGCTGGCATCTGGCGTAAATCGCTGATATATGGCCTAGGTTGGAGACGAATAGGACCCGGGAAGAAGTCACCTAACTACCGATGCCCCTCTTGGTCTTGGGCGTCCTAGGACTCAGCTGTCTCGTATTCAGCTAACATTGTGTTCCAAGACAAGGCATCTTATACTCTAATTATCAAGGCCAAAGTAGAATATGGCCCGGGATACTTCAGTCATTTTGCAGATGTAACTGGTGGGTCACTGACGATGTGCGCCCATTTCGCAAGCTTCAAAATGATGCCGGGTTGAGCCCCTAGTTCAGAGTTGGGGGAATACATATTAGCACCTATGGTCGAACGTGAATGTGAAGGAGTTTACCAAGCCTCAGCGTCAATGGATGATGACGACTTTTCGGCACGCCAAGTTCATTGTGTATGTCTCGGTTTCTACTCAAGCCCCGTAATTCTAACCGCACTCGTTCTAGAGTGCGGTAGGCTAGAAAACACGTACCGGCGTATTGGAATTGCTTGGATAGCCAAGGAGCTTTGGGCTAACGCACGTAAATCTAAGCTTACCATAATTTAATTGAATTTAATATTACTTCAAGTAGCAGCTACGACGTTTCAAACATCTTCATTCTGTACTAATTCATACTTTTAATAGGGAAACGTTCCATTTTGCTCTACAGTTCTCGGGGGGGATCATCCACTATCATGTGTTACCATCACAAAAACATCATGGACTATCGATGAGGCCGAATTTCTAATAGATATAGCTCTATCTCGATCACAAATTTAGCTAAGTTATGACTTCGAATTCATGAGACCTGAATCACGAGCTCGTAATTGTATATATGCTACTAATGCATATATTTAGGGAGCGCAAAATGTTTTGCTAAACTTAGTATACGATAATTATTGAAGGCCAAAACTAAAGTTTCTATCACATTGTACAATTATACCATGTTTACTGGGTGGGGTCAAACCTACGGAATAGCGGTGGTCTGGCCAGTTACCTTAGTTCTCCCTCTCGGTAAATTTCTTTATGAACAGCGGATTCGAGATAAATTTCATAGTTAATTATACCATCCTCTGACAAGAGCATTCAACACAATCACATCAAAGGCTAGCTCGCCAAGGGCGGCTACTGAAGCTATACAGAGAGTTGAGAACCTGTCTGCAACTATCCGAAGGTATACAGGGCCAAAAAAAAAAAAAAAAAAAAAAAAAAAAAAAAGATAGACTAACGGCAAATCGGAGAGTCGAACTCTGAGCTTGACGGGACTTGTCCAATATCAGCGGATAATGAAGTTGAGAGCGTCAATCATTGGCCCTACACTAATTCGAATGCTTAGCATCGTGGTTCTCTAAGGTACGTGAAGTCCAAGTTGAAACATGCACAACTCCATAATCGTAACGAGACCCGGGTGTGGTTTACAATCAAACCTATAGATAAGAAATACGCAATTCTAATCAAGTCCGGGCCGTCTTGCTTATCAGACAAGTATGTACAAGAGGAAAGAAAAGGGCTCGAAGAAAACTGATGAGTAATCATCTTATCTCGCCCCCTAATAGGTGTGATTTCGCGATCAAGTTTTCCGACTCTAGAAAATTAAAAAGAGCCAGAGCCGAGTCTCAGAAGGTAACGTACGCTAGAATTTAGCTTAAAGTGTTTTGCTTCAACATTGAACCGGGAAAGCAGCGCAGGGTTGTGTGAGTTCGCGCAATGCTTGCTATTACAGACTACTAGGTACTGAATAGTCTATAATGATACGCGGTGCGTAAAAGTGTCTACCTACGGAAACAATTCGAGAGATTGAGGCTAATTCTACGATAGATAGGATTCCGTATGGGACCATACAATAACAGTAAGCAAGTCAAGCACTTACGCCGGTGGTCATCCGGGTACTAGATCTAACACAAACACCGAAACCAACCTGCATATTTCTAGCATTTATAGGGGCTGACTCATTGCATAGCTGTTCATTTCAAGATAAGACAGACCTCTTATATCATGAATCGTGCATTAGGTAGTTTCTGTGAGAGCGACAGTTTGCGGTGTCTGCAAAAGTGCCTAGGCAAATACTTATTTCGTAGGGTAATTACATCAGACGGAAATGTCCTTAACAAGCAGTGAACTTCGGTCCTCCGACTCTACACCCGCTTTTCATTGTTGTACCTAGGTCTGGATCTACTAGATCATCTACAGTACTTCTTAGTAGGTACAGTACATAGATTTTGGTTGGTCCAAGACCTGCAGCTGTCCCGATTCAGGCCTTACACGGGGGTAGATGATTAAGACGCCCTTGGCAGTCTTTAGCAGTCTCTAGAGCTTATAGTAGCTGGTGTCTAGCTAGAATTATCTTACTAAGTCTTTAGCGTGCCACTAACGCTTAGCGCATCCAGGGACTCGCTCACCCTTCCCCACTATCCCGCTGCTGGTGATCCCCGCCATCGGCGCAGAAATAAGCAGACGAACCCCACCATTTTCTACTTTTCCTCGCATCTCTTGTCGTCTCTTCCTCCTCCTCTATCCATCTAGCCTTGACTTCTCTTAATTTTAGTCCTCTGCGTCACGAACCACGTTGCAAAGCTCTTTACAGCGTTTATTCTGTGCTTGTTTACACTTTGCCCCTCAAATTAATCGCTCGACCTACAATCACTCGTCGTCATGGCTGGCTACGCTCTTTCTCAGGAGCACAGGGATGTAAGTGCTGGATAGACTCGGGTTTGGTCATTCGCGAGTGTGAATTGGTACTGACCTGCTTCTAGATGCTCGAGAAGTCCCTCGTGGACTCGGACCCCGAGGTTGCTGAGATCATGGTATGTCCCACATTCGCTAGCACCTCCTGCGAGCTGGCTCGCTGACCGTCGATGCAGAAAAAGGAAATCCAGCGCCAGAGAGAGTCCATCATCCTCATTGCCTCGGAGAACGTCACGTCGCGTGCCGTCTTCGATGCTCTGGGATCTCCCATGTCCAACAAGTACTCGGAAGGCCAGCCTGGTGCCCGTTACTACGGTGGCAACGAGCACATCGACGCCATCGAGCTGCTCTGCCAGAAGCGTGCTCTCGAGGCCTTCCACCTCGACTCTGCCAACTGGGGCGTCAACGTCCAGTGCCTGAGCGGAAGTCCTGCCAATCTGCAGGTTTACCAGGCTCTCATGCCTCCTGGAGGTCGTCTCATGGGCCTCGACCTTCCCCACGGTGGCCACTTGAGCCACGGCTACCAGACCCCTACTAAGAAGTAAGCACCGAGTGATGACTACATGTCGTGTTTTAGTCTTAGTTGCACCGCTGACCCCGTTGCTCGCAGGATCTCTGCTGTTTCTACCTACTTCCAGACCATGCCCTACCGGGTCAATATCGACACTGGTATCATTGACTACGACAAGCTTGAGGAGAACGCTCAATTGTTCCGCCCCAAGATCTTGGTCGCTGGTACCTCTGCGTACTGCCGCGAGATCGACTACGCTCGCATGCGCAAGATTGCTGACTCCGTTGGCGCTTACCTTGTCGTCGACATGGCTCACATCTCTGGTCTTATTGCTGCCGAGTGCATTCAGTCGCCCTTCCCTCACGCCGATGTCGTTACCACAACCACCCACAAGTCACTCCGTGGACCTCGTGGTGCCATGATCTTCTTCCGCAAGGGTGTCCGCAGCACTGACAAGACTGGAAAGGAGATCAAGTATGACCTAGAAGAGAAGATTAACTTCTCCGTCTTCCCCGGTCACCAGGGTGGTCCCCACAACCACACCATCACTGCTCTTACTGTGGCTTTGAAGCAGGCTGCTACTCCCGAGTTCAAGGCTTACCAGCAGAAGGTCGTCGCTAACGCCAAGGCTCTGGAGAACAAGTTCAAGGCCCTCGGTTACACGCTAGTATCTGGCGGTACCGACTCACACATGGTACTGCTCGATCTACGCCCAATTCCCTTGGACGGTGCACGAGTTGAGGCCGTCCTTGAGAACTTCAACATTGCTTGCAACAAGAACAGTGTCCCTGGTGACAAGTCCGCCCTAACCCCTGGCGGTCTGCGTATCGGTACTCCCGCCATGACCTCGCGTGGTTTTGGCGAGCAAGACTTCGAGCGCGTTGCCGACTACATTGACCAGGCCATCAAGCTGTGCAAGGAAGTCCAGGCTAGCCTTCCCAAGGAGGCCAACAAGCTCAAGGACTTCCGAGCCAAGGTGGCCAGTGGAGAGGTTGCCAAAATCAATGATCTCAAGAAGGAGGTCGCTGCCTGGTGTCACACCTTCCCTCTCCCCGTTGAGGGCTGGAGAGTGGACGCCGGTATCTAAGAAGGCTTCTTTTTATTAGTTTTGGGATTGCTTTGTTAAGTTACGGCGTGTTAGGGGCTGCATCGTGGTTCAACATAGACGAGTAAGCGACGAAAATGGAGGCAACTCAACTGTTCTCTTGGGGAGCGCACAATATTTGGTTCTTGTTATGCTTTTCAATTGGATTGGTTCACGGCGGGGAAAGGGATGAGAAAAAAAATTATACCTTGCATGCATTCATCAGGCGTTGCAAGTGCTTTTTAACGAGAGCACCGGGAGTACTGGTAGCTCTTTCGGATCTGGGTTATTCAACAACTCTACTGCTTCAACGCGCTCCTACACCGTGTTATGAGGGCCAAGGTGTCATTTTATGTATATACCACACATCATAAGGACAGATGAAATGATGTAACCACAGGGGCAAGACTTCGAATCTGAATCATAGCCAAGATATTATAATATCTCGTCCTCATTGCATCAATTTAAAGTGTTAAAGTCCGTATGACTCGTACAACAAAATCTTAGGACAAGACTAACCCGACATCGTGGAGGTGAAGGAAAAGATGCAGAACTATCTGCCTCTCTACTTAACATGAATGCTTTTTTGCGCAGCAGGCAGGCATACAGAAACTTAATCTCCTGGCTAGAGTGGAATCCAGGAAATATGCGTGTCCCCTACGTATCAGACAGACGCTGTTAAGAAGGGAAGCACGTAAGGATGCACACCTTAATTCGATACTTAGTATCAGCATCTACAAGCTACCCTAGGGATAAATGCCAAAGGCATATTTCTCACGCTAATTTGGTGAAGAGATAGGACCCCATATTGAATCGTGTGACTAAGAGACGACGGATTGTAATCTCTTAGGCTCTCCTAAGAGAATCTGGGCAATTAGGATGCACATCGGATTCTCATAAGGCGAATATTTCTTCTAATATCTAATCATGCCAACAAGACGAGAGGAAACCTAACTGAGTAAACAACCAATATATGTAGAATTAAGTCCGTCTCTACTACCTACACTATCTCAGCCAGCCCACATGCCAAGAAGCCTGCCTACTAAACAAGGCTGAATTCGTAGGGTTTTAACTTGAAGTGTCTTGTCTAATGAGAGGACGTAAGTAATTAGGTCCCTAGTAAACTAGTCTCTGTAGTTTTTGATTCCAAAGATTCTGTTTTGTACAATACCGCGGTACCTTGCCACGCCCTGTCCTCCCGTCCTCTTTGTCTAGGTGATGTGATGCACCTAATCTTTTCCCCTGGCCTTAGTCTTAGTCAATCCTGACCTAGACTTCAACCACCATGAAATAAACAAAACAGCAAATAACCACCATTGCCATGGCAGCCTAACAAATTAGGCTACCTGCCGAATTCAGATTATTACTAACCCTCCATGCCGCCATTAGCCAGGGTATTGCGCAATTTCCTCTCCCCGCCTCTCAGAAGAGCCGCTATACAATAAGCAAACCTCAAAACTCCGAATTGTTCCTTGTGTTGTTTTTTTACTCTTGCTTCGACCCTTCTATCAGTTCCAAAGTAGTAAATATCTAAGTGGGCTGAAACGACAGAAAGACGTGAAGAAGGTTCGATCTCTGATACCTATGCAGGAGCGGCTGCTGTACGACACCATCTAGTATGAGGGGTGTTTCGAAACTGTGAAACGGACAGCACCAGCGCTGCAAGGATTGTGGGTAGGGCAACAATATACACTTCCATCAGTCTTCCATCTCCAATCCTGAATGAATGATGATCTTCCATACAGGCATCAATGTCATAGTAACACTGCATATGGGGGCATCGATAATCTGTTAGTAATCGACCCCCGCGAAGCCAGCCTCTTGAGCGGATAAAGTGGGTGGAACCGAATTTCCGGTTGTGATAATTCCCTACTAAAGCTGCTCTCTTCTGACATAAAAGTTCTCTAGGCTCCTTTGCCAGGAGGTGGAAGTGTGGCACCGTTCGTTGTCGGAGTAGTATACGTTATGGCTGGGCTGCCGTTCATCGCTGATACACTCGACATGGCAGGCGAGTTCACTTGTGATTGAGGATTCGGGCTGACTTGCGCAAAATTGATACTGACGGGTTTGCTGGCTCTAGCAGCCGCCATTTGAGCAGAGTTGTTAGCCCCTAGACCGATGCCACCAAGTCCGACAGGAGCACCTGGGTGGCCTGGGCCAGAGGACCCCATTTGTCCTTGCCCAGGCGTTACATTTCCGATGCCTTCATTGGACTTGTGGGCGCTTTGTTGAGCATTAAAACGAGCCTTAGCCTGATCCACTACCAATATGAGAGTTAGTGGCTTGGTTCTCCTAACCCCGGGTAGCTACACTGGATGAATAGGATTAGATAACAACCGTCGAACCTCCTAGCTGCACTAGCGACAGCCAAAATAAAGGCTACTTACTGGCTTGCTGGACTTGATGTGAGCTCAGAGATGTTTGGAAGATTGTTGTCCCTGGCGTTTGGTTTGATTGGCTTGGAGTATGATGACCTTGCATTGGCGGCGGTACATGAGTCCCAGCAGGAGAGTAGTAAGGCCGCGGTGCATTGTTGGCCATGTGCGGACCACTATATGAGGACTGGCGGGAAGGTGTGCCCGTAGGGTGATATCCCTGTGGTGGCGGTACGTGCGGAGAATGGGGCTGTTGGTGATGAATGTGCGGAGAGGCCGATGTTGTCCGTGGAGGCATAGCGGCTGCGCCGTTAGTATAATGTCCGTACGGGGCATGGGACGGCGTGGGGGCCGGCGATTGGTGGGCCTGATAAGACTGATGAGTGTAATGAGGCTGAGTATTGGGTGGGTGAGAATATTGTTGAAAACGGGTCTGTGGAGAAGCGTTCCCCAAATGGCCTAAATTATTGTAGCCAGGAAGGTATTTCGAGTTTGGAGTGTTATACATGCGATTTTGTGTTGGCGTCGAGGTGAATGAAGGCTGAGAGTACCCGGAGGCAGGTTTGACATATTGTTGAGTGTACCCCGTATTTTGATATGCGTTAGGCGGACGGTAGCCAGTATTCGGAGCAGGTCTTTGTTGGTAGGCTGGCGGCATGGTTTGTGCTCCGCGCTGCATCGAGGGTTGTGGAGGCCGGACCGGGGTCTGAGTAGAATAGAACTGTGGGGTCGGTGCTGGAGCCCTGTTTGCATTCTGATGATACTGTTGACTATACTGCATAGTGCTGGATGAACTGGACGAGCGATGTGAAGGTGGCCTAGTACTGGAGGCAGTGGCAGCATTTTGTGCAGCCCTGGCACGAGCAGCCGCTTCATCTTCCTCCATGGTGCCCTGATACTCATCAGTACGTATTTCAATCTTGGTCGAGATATTCAGCTCCTCCAATTTGTCTGAATTAAGACGAGCAACTGCGTAAGGCGGTAACATCTGGATAACCAATAGAAGCTGGGCTTTCAGAGCCTCGTAAGTGGCTGTCTCCTCTTCTCCTGGTTGCACTTGGGTTCCATTTGTCAACATATCGCTGTGCGCAGGGTCTGAGGCGTACCGACTCTGGCTGGAGGCTGTGGGGAGTGTCAAGTTGCGATTCTTCTGATACGAGATGAGGGTCTGTATCATATCAGATACATCCTGCAGAACATCGTCGGTATCTTTTTCGTCATCCGCTTTCCGAGGGCAACAAGCTTCTTCGAGACTAGGATCTATCGCACTGTCGTCCCAGTTTTCAATTGCTTGCTGAATTATTTCTTCGTCAATCTCGTCCTTTGGATCCACATTCATCTGGTCACTCTCATCCGCAACAATATCTGTACGTTCAGAGTCAATCCAGCGGTCGAAACTGCGTTGTCCTATTTTCTGCCACCACAATGTGTGGCTAATCAAACCCGAAGAGACCATGGCCGCGGAATCGTCCTTGGATGGTGCAAAGCTGGAAAATGCACCACGAAAGAGAGACTCCAGTTCCGATGCCTCCAGTTCCAGAGAAGAGGGTTTGTTGCCCGCGAGACTAAGAGCACGTTCGCGCTGCTTCGTCATGGTCTGGGATGTGGGTGAAGCATTGCTGTAGTCGAGCCATTTCCCAGTGGATAATGGTTGGCTGAAGTAAGAGCCGGCGCGATACTTGGACTTCTCGGTGAGTTCAGGCCTGTGCCAACCCACCTGCACACCTTTGGTGGTACTTTTGGGGGCTTTGGGTGGAGGTAGAGAAGGAAGGGTCCGTGGAGCCGGAAATAATTCACCCAATGTCTTGGACTTCTTTTCCTTATCCACAGGAGGGTGCATGGAGTAGGGGACGACCTTCGTCACCTTGATACCATTGGGTAAGCCAATCTCTCTAAGAGGTCGAAAACCCGCATTAGAATCGACGGTCCTATCAACGGGCTGTTGAAGGCTTGAATATAGTTGGCGCGGTCTTGGAGCTTCGCCAAAAACGCTAAGCATAACATTCCCGCTGGCATTTGATTGTAGGTCACCGGCAGGGTCTAGTGCAGCCAGTACCTCGAGACCTTGGGACTGCCTAGGGTAAGATAATTCGCGCTTGAACAGGCCATAAGCGCTCTTTTTAAATTCAAGCACGCGCGCAACGGCGGATTCACGGGTCAAAAAATCATCATCTTCCTTCACGAGCCGTAACTCAGCAAGCTGATCGGTGATTGAGGATTTGATATCAGTGACAATGGCGTCGATGCTGTCATATCTGTCCTGAGCAACCTTGTCGGCGATCGAACACGGCAGCCTGTTCTCTACCGATTTCTGGCGTTTGGCGTCAGGTTCACTAGTCGGGTCAGGCTCGGGAAGTGGGCGCTTTAGAAGAGAAGGAGTTGGGTCAAGTCTGTACAAGAGCAATAGTGAGTATTGATGTCCAGTAGTAAGGCGTGCATCTAGAGAGGAACAGGGATGGAAATGCCATGCAGCCAATGAGTTGATGGGTGCAAAGAGATAAACCGCACCTCTCTAGAAGTATGTAATAATTCCGGACCATCTCCGGGGAAATCTTGTTGTAGTCGGAGGAATCGGACAGGGCGTCGAGGACGGGTGTGTCGGGGCCATTAGAGCTGGGGCCGTTTAACTGTTTCCCATTGTCATCGCTGGATTCGCGCTTGCGCTTGATGGCCGCATTGATGGATGGCGAAGCATCAGCGCTTGGGGTGAGAGGCATGGGCGACGGCGTGGCAATGCCGTTCATGGGTGCGACGACCGATGATGCCATGGCTGCGGGTTAATGAGGAGACAGAGGTGGATGGTGAGGTTAGGTTAGTTGCCGGGTATTGCAGACACCATCCATCCAGGTGGTGATGCAGAAGGCTACGGCGATGGTGGTGGAGTATGGCGCAGCCGGCGAGCAGGCTCTCCCAGTACAGGAGGACTGTACAAGGCGTCGTTGTCGATGACGCGAGTGCAGACCCCAGTACTAGTTGCCAGCGCGGAAGGGCGTAGTAGTAGGTGGTGATGGTGGTGGTGGTGGTGGTGGTGGTGGTGGAATGGCGCGGATGGGCCTTGGTTGGCGTTGGCGTTGGCGTTGGCGTTGGCGATGTGCACGCGCGACGGGGTGCACGCTTGGGATTGCGGTTTGGTCGCGATGGAGAAAAAAAAAAAGGGCGGCTTGGTATTTCGCAGGATGGCCACTCCAGCATTCAGCGTAATAATTTGGGTCCTAGCAAACCTCCGACAGCCAGGCCAAGATGCAACAACATCAGCACCCGCACTTCACTAGTCTAATCAACTCGCGAAAATCCTGTCGGGCAGTCCACCGCGGCGCCGTGAAAAGGAAAAATAAAATAAAAGAAAAGAAAGGGAATTAGATACGGCCAGGTGGTATCTATCAATCGTAGAGCCCAAGTGCCTGTTTGCAATCTGGGTATTCTCCAAATACGAATGAATGAACGCACTGATGGAGAAGAAGGGAGACAGACAGGCAGCACGTAGGCTTGGAACTGTACTGAGCAACCAAGTAGTGAGGTAGGTAGATAGATCTGGCTTGGGGCCATTCATTCCCTACCTCTTATTGGGGGCTACAGTATGGGACCCACTTGAAGCATCTGCGAAAATTGAGTGTACTAACAAGTGTGGGCCCCCTGTCCAATCCCGCTCCGGACTAGATCACGTGCTTTGCATTCCAAGTCTTTGAAACAGGTCAGCAGCACCCTTCCAGTGCGACCATGTACGCAGGTTAGGTACAACCCAAGTTAATATAGAAAGATAAATGACTGACCAGCTAGGTACAGGTATTCTCTTCCATTTATTATAACGAGTGGAAAGTAGGTATTAGATTCGTCTATATTTACAATGATGGTGAGACACGAGATACTTTTATTCTACCTACCCATTTCGAAGTCCCCTACCATTGTCCTATTCATCCTATCTGAGGTTTCTAGTGGGACTATATAAGTCCCTATAGATCTACACATATCACTTTAGTCATGAAACTTTTCGCATGCTGAAAACGCCGTGTTAAATTCTTTGGTTTGCTTTAATGCCATTCTATTTGTATTCTGGCTCATACGAAATACTGTTTCCCCACGAAAACATTGCGTCTCGAGCTATATACCTCTTGCCCTTACCTAGATGCATGAGATACCGGATACAGTCGCCCAGGCCGATCTACAATCATTATCACCCTAGACTAGATACCCTGACGTGGGGCTAGTCTTCGACTTATATCCGTGGTCGACTTTCGTGATATGTGAAGAAGAAGAAAAACAAAGAAAGGGAAAAGAAAACATTCCTCTGGATTATTGTCTAACTTCTACGCAGATCTATCGCTGCATAAACCCATTCGACTGTTCATCGAGCCTGAAAAGAACTCGATATTAGCACAAATAATAGACAAGTTCATCAATGTATGTAGAAAGGGCACCAAGCACTAAGTACTAAGTAGGGTCCTTGCTTAACCTAGGACAGCTCAAGGCTACACTAGTCAGGAACAAGAAATAAGCGATTTGGAGCACCGGATCTTATGCATAGCTAGTTCCATAAACAGCCCGACACCGGCTAGTGACGGTGTGCCGCAAGTTTGAGGATGCGACCGGTATACGATCAACTTATTACTTGATTAATAGCACCCATCCTACAAGCTCACATATTTCTTTACCTCCACCGAGGCAGACGACTTAACCGTCGACCAACGGGGCTGGGTGGGCATAATTCATCATCCTACACAGCTTTGACAGGGTCTCACTCAAAACATACCACTACACAGAGTAGACATAGAGGAACAACCACTTTCAATAACTCATTTAATAATCAAGCGTGGGAAGTGGCAAATCAGAACGCTGGGCAATTGACGCCTTGTGCAAAAGAAACTCTGTTGTGTAGACTGTATTATACATGTGTAAGACCCATGTCTCCCCATGCTTACGATTTAATAGGAAACCTAAGTAGACGAACTCCCTTAAGGAATACGAGACGAATTCTTCCGCGCTGTACTCTGGCCTTCTCCATATCCAAATTTATAATCACAGCCTACTTCTCAAAATGTTTCATTCAGTCTTGCGCTCTCCCTACACTGCAATTACAATTCTCGTTCTATTGCAAGATTAACCATAAGACTTATTTGGCCTTGGCCAACCCGACAGTGCCCTTGCCAAGATCGTAGATGGAGTACCACTTTCGAAGGAAGGCATCGCCGAGGATAGCAAGAGGTCCAACGGGGGCAGGGAAGTCCATGCCCATAAAGGTAGAGATGCAGCTACCAGAAACCTCGAGAATGTAGTCGTAGGGGGTAATGGAGAAGTCATAGCCGTTGAGCTTGAACGTAACATCGGGCAACGAGTCACGCTTCGAGCACTCGACGCTGTACTGACCGTTGTAACCCTTCTTGGCACCCATCTCCTTGTTTAGAAGTTCGGCAAGATCGGTGGGTAGAGCAATCAGAGATGTACCTGTGTCAAGAATGACACCGGTGTTATCAAGCTCGGCGGTCTCATCGCCGAATGAGATGGAATCCAGGTCAACCTCCCAGTAGGCCTTGCGGCGCAGGGGGATTTCGGTAATTTTACCAGTGTAGTGATCTTTGTCGACACCACCAAAGACGACCTCGGAGTCATCACTACCACTCTCGCTGTTCAAGTAGAAGGCAAAAACGGGCTCGTCAATTAGCTTTTGATTGACCATTTGGTAGAAGGGGGGAACGATTCCATTGACAGAGATGGTGTCGTAGCCCAATCCCAGGATACCATCAAATCGGCCGAAGGCAAAGGCAAGGCCAGGCTCGCTGGTAGCCTCGGCAAAGTCCTGTCCCTCGATTTTGATATCACCAACAATCACATGGTCCTTGGAAACGAAGCCACTCAAGCTCCCAGAGCCGTACCGGATCTCAAAGTCACTGCCGTTCTGCTTGTAGGTTGACGAAGACGACGAGTCGTACTTGCTGTGGAGAAAGCAGGCAATGCTGCCGCAAGATTGCGAAGGGACCCAGAGGTTAGAACTGCCGGTGTCGAGAATGACCTTGAAGTCCTGGGGTGGTGTGCCAATGCTAATCTCGGAGAAGTCTAGGCAAAGAGTTAGAACGGACAAGCGGATATATACTGGCGAGGGAAACACAAACATTGAGCGTTCATGAAGTTAGAGATGGGGAGAGGGTGGTCTTTCTCGATGTGCATGTTTGCGCCTTGGAAGACAGCCTGAGCGTGAGTGTCAGGACGAACGCCCAAATACTTCTGACCGAGGCCCTTAATCTGTGTCTCGATCGGAAAATCCTCCTATATCATGAAATTATCAGCATCGCGAGCGATTTATCAGAGAGATCGTGGACATACAAGCTGCTCGGCGAGAGGAACCTTCTGAAGCTTCATCTTGTGGACTCCGGCTTGTGCGGAGCCAAGCAGCACCGCTGCATTAAGGAGAGCTCCTCTCATGATGGGCAACTCCAGAAAGGACGATAAAAACAACTACACAGTCCAGAGGCAATAAAACGCAAGTCTAAATGGCGGCCCGTCGAAAAGTTAATCAAAAGTAGATGGATGTAGGTGGATGGAGGAAATGTGAAGAATACGGATGACGGGATGATGTAGGAGAGAAGGAGAGGGTATTGGATGATGCAGCTGGCCTGGGAGATAAGGTACGATGGATGGCACGCTGGCTGGGGCAACCGGGGCGGAGCTCCTGCGCTGGCCAATGGCTGGTTGTAGTTAGGAGTATTGGGTACCTATGTACCCACCGATAGTAGGTAGGTATGCCAAGTACCTGGGGACAAGCGTAAGCAGGTAAGCTTAGGCAGGCACCCGTGCGGTGACAATGCCACAGCTCTACAAAGCACACTAAACTCAAATCAAACCATGCCAGGATCAGAGATATGGGAGGAGTGGATGTTTCAAATGCCTCGGGGGAGTCACAGCGCGATTGCAATGCCTGTATTGAGGTGTTAACAGCGCGCGACAGGTGGCACGTGCATAGCCAACTGCAGCTTGTGACCAACCATCCTTTGCCTAAAGCGGCAGCCGATGACGCAATTGGAGACGGCCGGGCAACTGGCTGATTCCCTTCGACAAGCAGCTACCCCATCGTAGATTAGATAAACAGTCTTAGGAGCATTTAATTTGTTTGCAAGGAATGCTTACGAGTAACATTAAGTCGAAGTCCTCTTCATGGTCCATACTATAAGGGAATCATACACAAACCGCGCCAAGTTTGCTAGATGGGGTTTAGGCTTGCGTAGTAGCCCAGCCACTTAGAATATGGGCTTTCTTTTCATCTAGGTAGATTTCTCAGCCTAGACCAAGTGAAAATAAGCCAGGATACAAGTTCTGTAGATAAACACCCTTTGTTTATCGCTTAGTGATGGATCCTAGATGTCAAGCAATTCAGTTCCTGGGCACGGAAGATTGGGTGTAGTTTATAAAGGGTTGGTCAAGCGATAAGACGCGAATTACCTAGCTATGGAGGCTCGCGTTGCAACTTTGTGAGAATATCATTCTCTAAGCTGAAGTGGATCTTCTTCACTCTTGTCCAGAGTCCCAGAAAGTATTCTGACAAGTCAAGTCATAAGTGGCAATTGACCTCCTCGTAGTACATTCATTAACTTCATTAGTTTTTTCATTCGATGATATGGCAAGGCCGCGTTGTTCTCAATATTTTGTTTCCATTTATTCATGTTTATACGTGGACTTTCCCGTCAAAACTATATGTCCCTTTCTTCACATAAACAAGAAATTCCCCAAGTAGGCTACTCGTTGAAAGCTCGATCTTATAAGCATTTGCCGGCTCAAGGGCGCCATGATATAATATCTTGGAGTTAAATTCGCCATCTGTAACTGTCTTATTAATAACCCAATTTACTTAGTTTTCCGACACTTCTATAGAGTTCAAAGTAGCGCCTAGTTTTGTAAGGTCTTCTATGAATCCCTCTAGAGAAATTATAAATTTATATGTCAATCATTGGGAAGTTGTTCTTATTGATATGTTTCCAACATCGAGATAGGCATCCTGCCCAAATAACCAGAATGCAGTGCTTTTCAATAGACGCGATGATTGCTTAGGTACCCCTGATCTTTTTATGGAGGACTATGACCTTTTTAGAGTACAGCTGCTCGAAGTGAGTGCATGATCCTTTTTAAGATGTGGTGATCCATCTCGAATGCTAAGAGAATATCGTGAAACCTAAGCTGTCCCGCATTGCGGAATACTTACCCTAGACTCTAAATCCTGAAACATAGTGCAAAGTCATAAATGGGGAGAATCAGACGAGAAAGACGATGGCGTCTGTTGTAGATGGCTTTTAGTCTTTTTATACTATGTAGGTAGGCACTGATGAACCTGCTAGCCGTTTACAATACCTACTGCATGTACATAGTATTGACAGTGATGTAAGAAGCGGCAATGTTATTGGTCTATCATGCCGAAAAGGGTAATCCTTCAACCGTCAGCACAGCTGTATAAGTAGGTCGACAGGGATAAAATGGCCATGCAACAAGTCCCGAATTGTCCCCGGTAGATCTCGCAGCTACTAACAGGTCTAACCTGGACTAGTGGAGCGGCCATTCGTCATGGACACACGTGTGTGCCTGACATCAGCGACAGAGCGAAACCCCGGACTTGACGGAGCGCACGGGCGATGAAATGGTCTCGCATCCGTCGCGGACCAAGAGGTTTCTTTTCATGCGAGTAAAACTCATCCTCATCCTCATAATGGCTGGAACCATCGGACACAAGATCATGAGCCATATCAAAAAACACTTTGACTCGTCCTCAGACACACCACAGCAGCAGCAACTACAACCGCAAGGATATCCGCAGCCCCAATTCCAACCACAGCAGCACCAGGCGCCACTGAATCCGGCACACAATGCACCGGTTGCACACGGACACGGGTCTCACACCTGGACTCTTAACTCCGAGGTGATCCCTCTAAACCAAGGCGGGACGTACCCCCGTCTCTGCCGCCTCTCCGATGGCTCGCTCCTATGCGTAGTAACACGAGTACTCGAGGGCATGCACGTCCTCAAGGTCTCGCGAAGCACAGACAACGGACGCTCCTTCGCACCATACAGCGAGATCACGCGCGGACAAGGCGACGTAGACAACGGATTCCTCCTCGAGGTGCCCGTGCCTAACCAAGGCCCAACCGTCCTCGCGGCCTTCCGCAACCACGCCAAAGGCGCCGACGGCAAACCCACCCACTTCCGCATCACCGTCTGCAACAGCACAGACGCCGGGCGCACGTGGCGCTTCGCGTCACAGGCGGCCGAGCAATCCGCCGCCAAGAGCGGCGGCATGGGCCTCTGGGAACCCTTCATGCGGCTCACGGCGACGCCCGAGGGCGTCCCCTTCGTCCAGCTGACGTACTCGGGCGAGCTGGCCAAGAACGACCAGGAGACCTTCGCCGTGGACTCGTTCGACGGCGGCGTGACGTGGACCTCGGACCCCAAGTGTCTGCGCTGCCACGCGCACACGGAGAACCTGCGCGACGGCATGCAGGGGATCGCGCGGACGTGGGACGCTTCCACGGGCCGCGAGGCGCTTGTCATGGTCTTCGAGACGACGCGGAAGCGGCCGCACTTCAGCCTCGAGTACGTCGTTTCGTACGATGACGGGCGGACCTGGGGGGACCGCGGCGTCGTGTATGTCCCGCGCGGGGAGAAGAGGAATGCTGGATCCCCGCAGATCGCGGCGTGTAAGGGTGGGAAGCTGGCCGTTGTATTCATGACGGATGAGGATGTCCAGGAGCCGAAATGGCCCCGGAACGCAGCCATCAAGGCCGTGTTTGCGGATGGGTTGAATGGGGGGAGGGTCCGCTGGTCGGAACACCCGGTGCTTATCCATCATGCCCCAGCACACTGGCCTGGCGTGCTTTGTACGGCCGAGGACGAGGTCATGGCTGTATATGAACAGCACGGAAAGCCGCTGGGAAGGCTGTTGCATGTAGCATGAAGGTTGTGTATAAGGTTCGTAGTTGATACATAATTCGCACACTGCCTTGTACATAGAATTCAAGATCCGTAACAATTCGCTGTGGTTTTTGCCTAGTAATGGGACGGGTGATTCAAATCAATGAAGTTTAGTAGGGTTTATCATACATGTGATACCGTCAGTTGGAATGCTAATTCAATAGTAAGAGACACGAATGCGTTGGGGTGTAGACTTTTTTTTTTTTTTTTTTTTTTTTTTTGCACACTTGACAAACTTGGATTAATATGTGGGCTACGCCGAACAATGGCCGGGAGAAGTTGAGAGAGGAAAATCGCACTGAAAGTGCTAGCGTTGGGTATCATTGGTCTCATATAAAATCATATACATATATAGTACACATACTAGCTGTGTCTAAGCCTCACTTATTTCTTCACGATAGACTCTCCTAAGCTCAAACATCACCTCGACGGTGATTAATGCAATGATGATCCACTCTAGCCTATGACCATATTTCTCGCTAATCATTTCCCGAAGCACGCTCACATTTTCATGGGCGTAATCGATCCGCTTGTTGAGAATCTCGATACGGCGGCGAACAGATAGCGCAGCGCCGATCTGGTTGTAATACTCTTCCAGGATAGACTCGGACTCCCAGAACATATCTGGAAGTTCTTCTGTGATATCAGAGTAGTGGTTTAGCTGTGATCGCAGGTTCAAAAGTTGCCCCGTCATCTTCAAGACGGAGGCTCGCTTCAGCTTGTGTTGCGACCCCGCGGCCAACACATTTAATGTTGCTTTCGACTCTTGAAGCAGGTATTCAAGGTTGGTCTCTAGCACTGCCAGTTTCGGGCTGCGCGCGAGTCCACTCGAGAAAGCGATCTTGGCCAGAGTCGTGTCTACCCTATTGTTCACTGTGTCTTGGGTTCTCGTGCCAAGTACAACGACCTCTCCCTTCATGTAACTTGTATCTCGGGTTTCATCAGGAGTGAACTCGAGCATTTCCACTTCGGCTCGGTCTAAATGTGGGAAGCTCGCCGCTCGAATTAGGTGTTTCGACGCAAGTTTCAGGAGGATGTCTTGGGGTATGGACCATGTCACGACGGTACCAGAGGGGAAGATGAAGATATCGCCGTTGTTAACACCCCGCGCATGCACGACGGCTTGGGTGTCAAACTCGGTGCCGTCGGGATCCAACTCGAAGCCATGGAAGCTGAGAATCTCCTGAACCTGCGCCATGTCAAAGGACTGGGCAACGCAGATTGCGCGGATGGTTCGACTGGAGTCGGTGTCATCGTGGTCTTCGATCTCGGCGACGGGGGATTTCCTCGAAGTGCTGGTGCGCTTGGAGGGTTTTGTGACGGAGCCTAATCGGAGACTCTTGGCGGCGGACGCTCGCACAGGCTTTCGCTTCAAGGACGTGGGCGTCTTGGCCTGTTGAGATGCCTCCGTTTCCCTCGACTTGTCTTCCGAGGAGTCAGGGCCGTCGGCACTTTCGTTGGCAGCTAGAAGCTGGTTTGACGTGAAGAAATTGCGTTTGCGAGGTAGAGAGGTGAGCGTCGTCTGGTGGAAGTGGCGTAGCGGTCGAGGAGCGAGCGCCCTGGTGTGCATTCCTTGTATTCCTTGTATTCCTCGGAAAATAGGTGTGATCGCCTTGTGCAAAGGGGACTGCATGGCTTCAATCCTGTGGCCATTGGGCCGAGTCAATTGAGGCCGGAAGCATGAGCAACTAACTAATTGAGGGTATTGAATGAACCCACCTTTATGCCTGGGGCTTGCGTGGTAGGCGATTAGCAACGAGGAGGGATGGGCGCAGATGGGATACGAATCATATTAAAATTGTTATCGATAAGCTCAGCTCAGTTCCCCACTCCGCCTCTGTTATCAGTCACTATCGATTACCTGTCCTACAGGTACCTAGATCTAGATACCTGATACCCATGTCACGATCTTGTTGCTAGCTGCCTCAACTTTCAGTCGCAACATCGCAGATTCTCAATTCGGGCTTCATATCCTCTGGACCACACATTATTTCTTAGACGAAGTTGAAAGGGATGTGTGGTAGTTGGATCGATCGCAAGAATGCCCCTCGGCACTTAGCCTAAGGCTAAAATGACCAACCTTGAAATAGTCAAATACGAGTATGAAGCGCGCTCACTACAGTCAACTAACAAGCTGCCTTTTGCTGATTTTTTGCTAGCTCGCCATGTAAACTATACGGTGGCGTCCCCTGAATCTTCACGGAAGTGAATCTCTCTGGACCCGGAAACAAGAAAACATGCGAAAGCCTCTGTTGAGGTCTGGCATTGGGCTGTTGTCAAAAGCCGCCTGGAGCCAGACACTATCCCGAATGACGAACACGAAGCCCCGACTCGGTCGCTCCCCGACTCGAATCATAGCACTTCGTCTAAGGAGTAAGAACGAGGATCAAAAAAAGAGGTACCGGGGCCCTTTTCATTTTGCAGCCAGCGTGCGAAGCGCACGCCTCCCCGTCTTGACCTTTCAGACCTGGCTTGCCAGGCAAGATCTATCGTCAGAAGAGCGCTTAGCTGAATCCCTGGCCGCAAAGGGCGAAGCCTATTGGACGGATGCCTTCAACGATTTGGCGGCGAGGGGTTGGTCAAGGGAACATGTCGACCATTGGGTATGGATACTCTCGGGAGAAGATGGGGATACACGCGTGCAGCGCCTTGTCTCGACCAATGATCCCAAGCCTATATTCCTCCTATTGCTCCTCCTCCGAAGTGATGAGACCTTTCGAACAGCTGGGAGCCTATCCTCTCTGATTCAGCATGTTTACAGGCATCATGTCGTCCCAACAAGCACGTCACCAGCTGCTCAAATCGACCCGAAAAGGATACTGACTGTCCCCCAATTTCTTATTCTAACGCGCCGCCTTATCCACCATGTCCAGATCATTCACCCCCCCTCGATTGTTACAGTTGCTCGTCTTATAGCACACTACATCGAGTCCATTCCAAAGGATCCGCACCATAACCATCATACAACCGACTACCACGACCAATGTGCTCTTTTCAATACCTCACTTTTTTGCCTGAAGAGGCCCGCGTCTAACCAACCACTCGCTAATATGGAATTTAATTGGAGAGCGCAGAAGGTTCTTTTGGCCATGTCAGATAGTCTAAGCAAACCATTAATTATCAATAAAGCGAGCTACCGGGCCATTCGACAGGTCCTCATCGGACTGAAGAAATCAGGCGGGGAAAGAGCTGTCGCGTTGCGGTATGCTAAGTCATGGCCGCCATACAGACAGGATTTTGATAGAAGAGATACTAAGCGGACTGCCGAGCATGATCGATCGCGCAGTGTCAAAGCCGGGATTCTCATGAAAGAAGCTGGTTATCCCGAGAACCATTACGATCGAGCGTTAGACGCCTTGGGTGGTATGAGCGAGGGTTCTCCTACAATACAGACTCGCAGCCTTCCACCGAAGCAGTGGACGGGCGACAAGGAAGAGTTGAATGTCTACTCTAGCTGGGCTATGAGTATCAGAGCTACTCGCAATTCCCAGGAAGCTTGGAGGGCTTTCAATAAATTCGCTGAAAAGACCGGACTAGCACCTACTCTTCAAGTCTACAACGAAATGTTTGTCAAACTCCAAGCTGCCCCGGTGGACACTGACCTAGACTCGGATCTGCTACCTGGAGACTTGAGAGAGACGTTCCCGGTACACGACGCCAATTACAGCCAGTATGAGTTAGCTCGGCTATCTCCTCCGACAGTGTACGAATTATACGATGAAATGACCAGACGCGATATCCGCCCGGGAGGGCATGGTCTCCACAGCCTTATCAAACACGCAAGAACTATTGAGGAGGGACTACGCTATCTTCAGGATAGTGGTATCCCCTCCGATGTTATTAAATCTATTGGTCCTTCTGATATACCATCTTCCCATACGCTTCGGCGAATACCACTTCTAAGCTTCAGCAGTTATATCCAACTGCTTTGCAGGCTGCAGCCCAATCGCCAACTGCATGTTACACATTCCAAAGACGAACTTTACCTAATACGTCATGCCATCGAGCTTGTTTCGACGAGGCTTACCCCAGACACAACTGAAGGCAGAACCTTTCGACCCCCCTGGTATTGGATATTGCGCGCTCTTGCACGCGCTCATATTGCTATTATGAATGGGCCCGTCGTAGAAAACGATCTCGCAGCCCTGGAGCTGTTTGTTGAAGTTTTCCAGTCTGCACGCAGTACGGTAGGCATAGATGCCGAGTTGTTCACGCTATTTTGCCGTGTCATCCAGAAGGCGGCGCTATCCGGGCTTAAATCCTTATCCGGAGAGCGTCTTGATTTATCATTGATACCGTGGACACAAGATTTGCTGCACATGACTACTTCGATATTTTCTCAGCTGACGACGCCAATTGTTGAAGAAATGCCGACGTCCTGGCCAGTAGCAAATCTTCAGTTTTCATTAGGTCCACCTCATCTCCACACATACATGCGTGCTCTTGCATTTTTGGAAGCTCGGGATGAAATGACAACACTCCTATTTTGGATGATTGACAACTACGCATATGTGAATGCGGAAGCCAATCGCCTGAGCACTCGTGGCCGGGCCATGATAGCTAAGACCCTTTGCGCCTTTCAATCATTCGCTGGTCCTGCCCTTGATGAGGATACACGGCAGGAGTTAACCAACCGCATGGACCGCCTCGCCGCTGACGGAGGAGACTGGCGGTGGCCAACAATAGAAGAAGTCGAGAATTACTCTCGCGCGGATGCAGGTTACAACACCGAAACACTACAGCGTAGAATAATGGCCCAGCCACGTCATCAAGCGAACCGTGACGAGGATATTTTGAGGGCGGAAGCCGCATAGACGTATATGATCTGTACATCTGTATATTGATGTAATATGGCTAGAAGATACCCCTAGAAATATAATGCAAACCCCACCCATGATGACCTTGACGATTTTGACATACCACTAGCACGGTATCAACCTTTATATCCGCTAAGTCCGGCCCGCTTTATGTGGCAGACACTGGATATTCTCAACACTAGGACTACTACTCTACATTTAGTAACACGGAACCGACAATTTGAATGGATGGTCGACGTAAACCAGGTGCAGGAAGGCCTCGAAAGGCTTGCAGCACATGCAAGGCACAGAAGGTTGTATGCAGAGCGATATGACCCTGGCCCAGGCTAACATGCTCTATCCAGATCCGCTGCACAGAGGAGCGGCCTAACTGTAAGCGATGTGTAAGGTTACATCATACCTGTACTTATAACGATAGCGCGCTATCGAGACGAAATAAGAAGACGCCTTCGCGGAGGAATGCGCAGAGAGATGTCGTATCAACGTCCACGCACGATCTAGAAGGGGGACAAGATACTCCACCCCGTGGAGCGCAAGAACCTAACTACACCATACCGAAACGAAACGACGCTGGAGGCGGTAGGCAATACATAGGGTTGCTGGAGCATCTACTACCGGAATTAGTGGAGCTCTACTTCAGCTGCGTCTATAATGCTCACCTTCTCCTGCACAAGAGATCTTTCCTCGCCTCCGTGGCGGACGGCACGGCTTCTACACATGTTGTCTTGAGCGTCTGTGCCTGGGGAGCCAAGTATGCTTCTATCATATCTGTCACTGGGTTAGGGAGAGAGAGTTGATATTGTTGAGTCAGGTTCTATGAAGACGCGAGTGGTCTCCCCGTCCTGAAAACCCAAGGCTTCATGCTGGAATGGGCTCAGAAGGCGGGGAAGCTAGTTCTCCAAGACGCTGAAGAGTTGGCCTGGGAGAATGTCGTCACGTTCATGAACCTGGCGCTCTTCTGGCATAGCCAGGGGTCTTGGAGGCGGGCTTATTTTCATAAGGGTTAGTAGAGTTTCTCTTCTGTAAACCTTTCGTGTTGATGTACTCGCTACTCCGCCTAACTCGTTGTGCAGGCAATGCATTTCTGTTATTGGATCTCCTAGGTCTGGGTCCGAAGTCGCACCAGATCGAGAATGCATTGGAGTCTGAGATCCGACGACGTCGCTTCTGGGCGTGCTATGTCATGCATTGCCATACATCCGACAATGGCGCAGAGTTCGGGCCAAAAGGCGTTGTTCGGAAACTGCCTCTTCCATGGCCGGATGAGGAATTCGATGCTGGTGTGGGCGCGCCCTCCCAGGCGTCCTTGAGTTCTGAAGGGAGTGGCGGTGGTGTCTTCGCTGAGCTCATCAAGGCGGCGACGATTTGGTGAGGGATATCTCCATTGCCAAACTAGTATTAATACTAATTTTTCTGTAGGTATTCAGTTGTCTCTCTGCTCAAATCCCCGGAAGCGAGCTTGCAGATAAGAGTACCGGCCATACTCGCACTCGACGAGAGGTTACAGAAGTGGTGGCGAACAGTACAGCCCGATCTCAAACTAACGCCGCAAAATGTGAAATCAATATCATCCGCCATTTTCACAAGAATCCTTCATCTCAACGCTCTGTATTACCAATCCCTCTGTGCGCTCCATGCATCTCTCGTACCCTTGTTTCGCTGCAGCCCTGGCGATGGCTGGTCTGTAGCGCGGCAACTCTCTGCCCAAATCGCCTTCGAACATGCAGGCACAATGTCCTCCTTGATAGTCGCTGTCCTAGAGACGACATCACGGACCAGTGCAGTTCCGATGTTTGTGGGATATGCGGCGTATTGCGGGTGCGCCATTCAGATGCCGTTCATGTGGTGTTCGAATCTGACAATTCGAGAACGCATTCATGCGAACATCAGTGCGAATACTAAATTGCTACAACTGATGACCGTAGATTGGAAATTTGCGTCGATTCTAGTACCGCGCCCTTGAACTCCCATCCGTAACAACGAGACGGAAGCTGACGGCTAATCCCCAGAGCGCATACATTCACTACTTGTATAATGTGCATAGCAGGCGTGCAGTGGTCCTTGAAGACGAGCCGATTAGGATTTCTCAAGACAAGCTCACCTCCTTTGACGGCGACGCATCCGGCACCTGTTCATCTATCTTTGAGTACATCGCGATGTTCCGTACCGAAGGAGGAGGTTACGGTGGCCCCGAAAATGGCGAGGACAAGATCCCGGGCGATATAGACGTGGTAGACTCGCGGGAAACGGCTCCCAAGACCTTTCAAGGTGAGTTTATATCCGTTGTTTCTCTCGGACATCAAATTCGTTTGGTGACGCGACTGCGATGCTAAACATTGTCTTCGTATCCCAATTAGATCCGACCCTCGTGCTGAATAACTCGATTTCTACCGCCGAGAGCCAACAGGTTGGGCAACATGTTGTAGAACAGCCAGGTATCGAAGGAGGTAATATGATGGATCTTTTGTATCCGTTTACTATAGACCCATTCGGCTTTACATTCGATGACGAGATGCTAGAACTTCCGTTGTTCGACATGGGTCAGTTTGGGCTTGACAGTACCAATGCCACATCTTGAGGGAGTTGTGTGTTTGGACCGTTATGAGGGTGTAATTACAATCAACTTGTATTGCTTCCTAACCGCTTAGAGAGAGCTTCGTCAGAAGAGGAGCAGAAGATTGATACTACGATTGTGATGGCCTTCTATTCTGACTGCCTGGGATATGAGAGGCAGTAGCAAGTCATGTAGAAATAATTCTGAACTAATGCTATGCACGGAATGGTGGCATAATGCTCTAAATGTCAAACGACGTTCTCGGTCACTTGCATCTATGTGGCTTGATTAAATTCTGGTGGCTGACGTACTGGTGAATGCTACTCTATGAATTTGATACCGGCAAACACTGACCAGATGGACATGAGAAGCAACAATCTCATAAGCCTCGCTGGCTGTGATGGCGAGTTGCAAGCGAGTGTTTAGCCATTCCCATCTGTTGTATACGGTAATCATGGGTCATGATGAAGGGCATACAATGGGCGCAACTGGCAGGGACACCATCCGTAGCCCAAGAGCCAGACTGGGGGACTAAGAGTTCTCATATATTCAAGATTGTCGGTCTTACTCCTGAATTACATATGGCGTCCGTCTCGACTAAGACGTAAGGTTGGGTAGCATAGTGATATAAGGAGGGAAACCTTGTGTAGAGCCTAGTTAGAAAGCCTATACACTAAACTATATGGCTTGCTTGGAGCTGATTTTGTTCTAATTTATTTTTTTTAAGGCAAGAATACTAATAGACAAGGTTAAGACTCGTAATTCGTAGACTGCCATTTTAAGTAATACTAATTTTGCGGAGGGCTAAATTTATTCATTTTTGCAAGCTATTGGGCAGGTATGAAGTACTTTCACCAAATATTTAAAGTTGATTTAAGTACACAACTGCGGTTTACACCTTCCTCTTATGAATTGTGCCTTCTGTTATTAAAAGTATCCAAGTAGGTACTCTGTATTACATTATGCCTAATGTAGCTCGGAGCAGGACCTCTGTCGTGTTGCTAATACTGTTGGCTCCAAAAGTAGTATTTGATGTTGTAGGAGTGATAGAGATTAATTGACAGGGCATCCACTGTGAGGGGTCATCTTATACACTGTCCCTCGGACCTGCCTACAATACCCCCACTAACACGAAACTGACGCCCTTTAATTGGTCAATGTCTCAACTCTATTCTAGGATCTGTCTAGGATCCACGTTTTATGCTGCCTCCCTTCTCTCAGCTTTCTAAGAGGATCAGAATAGCTCAGCAGTATACGGAGTACTGCCTATCTATTCTGACAAGTTGTCGCAAACCTGGTCTATAGACAGCTGGCACTTGAACGAGCATGTAGGCGAACGCCTACCTAAGGTAATTATTGTGCCCTTTGTATCATATAGTTCCGCCAGATGAGGTTGACTGACATAGCTGCGAGTGCTTGGACTGTAGTGGTTATAAACACTACATTAACACTATGTTCAAGATGACTTGATGATTGTCTGTTTACCTACAGCATGCAACTTCAACTCGAAATCGAATACGCCCTACCTAGGTAGTAACTACCATAAGTGCACCTTCTGCAGCGGTACCAGCGTGCCTTCCCCTTTCTGGTTCACCTTTCTGGTTTTCTTTTAGACACTCTGGCGTTAGCCTGCATAAGAACGAACCTAGCTTTCGGCAAGTTGTATAGGCCGGGATGTGGTACCCCACAACTGGGCTCTGTGTAAGTTTCCTTCTTTAATTCGTTGTGCCACCCAATCATATATTGTATTTAAGATGGACGCCATGTCACCAACCTCTACGCTCAAATCAGAGAGCTCGGTAAACGCCAGTCTCCATGACGTCTTCGTCCCAGAAATAATTCCTGAAGATTTTCTGAGTCCACAAGACCGAGAAGAAGAGACGCTTACGACGGAGGCTGCCGAGGAAGCCGATCATCAAAGTCGATATGCATCGGACGAAGAGCCTGATCTGTTCAAACAGAGCAATGTGGTTGTTGCGTTGCCATCCTCAACTCTGACTCAGCCGGCCTCTCATTTTGAGGGATTCGTCTTCCCTGCTCCTGAGGCGAGTGAGAGCCATGCCGTTGCTACACTTCTTGGATCATTGGGACCTCACGACAGAGATGAAGAGCATATTGAGTTTGACTTGAATTATTTCTCGATATATATTGATAGTGGTCATTACGCCGACGAGCTCCGGCCCCTTCAGCATCTCTTGTCCCGTGCCGTCAACTGCATGTATTTTGATGGTATTCTACAACATGGGGATACGAAGTTCTACCTTCGCAAAATCCCATTTTGTAAGTTGCCTGTGGGGAATTATGGAAAATCTAACCATACTGTTGGCGATCAGATATGGATTTTGTCTAAGCTCAATGAGACTTCACGAAGGGAAATTTACTACAAGCTGGGGTCACCCGCGCCCGAGTATCGGCGATTCCATCTACCATTCTTATGGATCGCAGACCTCGGTAAACATGTTATCGACTACTGTGAGCATCGTCGTAGCCAACGCCGACACGCTGCTCTTGAAGATTTCAAGTCCAGATTCAGCACTTGGATGAAGTGCACACATAGATCATCTACGGCTTTCGCAAAGTGGCACGCTGCCAACCGCACTTTAGACTTCCGAGGGGCTATCATGGCGAATATTGATTATATACTTGAACAGGCGAATGGTCTTGACAGAGAAATCATTTCTTGGCATCATTTATGGAGAGAATTGAAATTTGACTACTACCGACCAAACTTAAGGGATATTTTTTCCGGCCCGAGTAACATGGAAAATACCCCCAACGCTCGTGGGAAAAGCGCCGTACCGAAAACAATCGTCACCCCCTATGTTTATGAGCTCTTCTCTCACATGGCATTTGGCGAGCTACTGGAACAGAAGGAGGCTTGTATGTCTGTTGAGGCCAGACAGATCGAGTATATCGGACAGGCAAAATCTATGTTCACTCAGCCAACTAGTTCTTGTAGCTCGGTGCGCAGCTCTAGAGATCGAACAGTCTTCATCGAAAGTATTCAACCGGGTGATATCATCTCTACCCTTCCTGACGACGATACAACTGGTACAAAATGGAAAAGATTATCATCCAGGCATTCCCAGGGAGGCGACTCCTGGTTTGGTCTTGTCCAGAAAGTCCACACATTGTCTCATGGCGAACGATCGTTCGATGTACTATGGTTTTACCAACCAATCGACACCCCTTGTTCCGTAATGAAGTATCCATGGAAGAACGAGCTATTCTTATCGGATAACTGCACATGTCATTCTGGAATGAAAAAGGTTCAGGGGCATCAAGTACTTTCTACACATGAAGTAGAATGGTTCGGCAATCCTGCAACCTCTGCAGAGTTCTTCGTGCGGCAAACTTACGTTGCAAGTGATTGCCAGTGGGTTTCACTCAGCAAGAAGCACTTTATCTGCGGCGATAAAGATGCATTTTCACAGGAGCTACTTTCAAATCAATACCGGATTGGTGATACAGTGCTAGTAAAGACGGAAAGCATATATTTGGAGGTTTTCGTCATAGAGGCCTTCTTGAATAAAGATGCGCAGTACGTTCGAATGCGACGATTATGGCGAAGGAGAGATGTCGACAAGGCCGCCCGTTCGGTACCTCCAAACGAACTTGTCTATTCACACCATTTGGTTGAGGTGGCTACTAAAGAGATTGACCGACGCTGTATTGTACGAGTGTTTCGCGTAGATGAAGAGGTGCCGCCACCTTATAACCGCAATGGCACTGGCGACGCATACTTTATTACGCATCAAGGGGTAGAGGTTGAAGGCCTCATTGAGTACCGTCCCTTAGAGAGCACACATTTATTATTTCGCCAAGGCTTCGACCCTATCAACAGCAAGACGCCAAAACTCCAAGGACTGGATCTCTTCTGTGGTGGGGGTAATTTTGGTAGAGGTCTTGAGGAGGGAGATGGTATTGAAATGCGGTGGTGTAACGACCTTTGGGAGGGTGCTATCCACACCTACATGGCAAACACAGATTCTAGCCGTTGTACGCCCTTTTTAGGCTCTGTTGATGACTTGCTTGCACATGCCTTGAAGGACGATAACAGGGTACCCGCGCCTGGAGATGTGCAATTCATATCTGCCGGATCTCCATGTCCAGGGTTCTCCTTATTAACAGCCGACAAGACAACCAACCATCAGCGAAAGAGTATGTGTTTATGCTACTTCACTTCCCACCCTTTAGATTGTTGAAATTAGCCAAAGAGCATGTGTTCAGAGCCACGGCTAACTACGAACTTCGAATAGATCAATCGCTTGTTGCCTCCTTCGCGTCTTTCGTTGAGTTCTATCGTCCGCTATATGGTGTACTCGAAAATGTTCCGACTATGGTCAACAGCCGCAGTTTCCGAGATTCTTGTGTTTTTTCTCAGCTTGTATGCGCTCTGGTTGGGTTAGGCTACCAAATACAAGTCCTATTCTTAGACGCATGGTCATTTGGGTCTGCGCAAAAAAGAAGCAGAATATTTCTTGCGTTTACAGCCCCTGGTTTGCGCGTTCTAAAGGCTCCGAAAGCCTCACATTCTCATCCCAAAAACACTCCTCTCACTAAGCTTGGTGAAATGTCCTGTGGTCGGCCATTCGACAGCCGAAAAATAGGCCTTACTCCGTTCAAATTTGTCTCTATAAAAGAAGCCGTCGGCGATTTACCAGATATTCAGGATGGCAAAGCAGACTACTGTGTTGGATATCCTGACCATCGACTTTCAATGGGGTATACTCAAACATTACGGAAGCAGATCCAAAGTATACCTACGCATCCTTACGAAATGAACTTTATTAAATCATGGCGGGGAGCGCCTGGCTTACCACCTGTTCTTACCGCATCAGAACGTGGCCTATTTCCAGCAGAGGGCAAAGGAAGAGCTGGGCTTTGCTCTAGGGGCTGGGGGAGAGTTAATCCAAACCGGCTTATTAGCACCATACCTACCAAATGCCAGCCGACTGATGCGCGAATTGGCCAAGTTAATCATTGGGAACAAAACCGACCAATGACAATCTTGGAAGCCCGGCGCGCCCAAGGCTTTCTAGATGATGAAGTAATTGTCGGCACTCGTGCAGATCAATACAAGATCATCGGCAATAGCGTGTCAAGGCATGTCGCACTAGTTTTAGGCCTAGCTATCAGAGAGGCCTGGCAGGGTACTCTATTGGATGAAGACGTGAGTGTGAACGTGCAGCACAGGATTATTACAACCTCAGATGGAGAATCTTCGAATAGCCCCAAAGGATTCTCCACGATGTGTACGCCGTGTTCATCGCGCACATTGAGCCCAGCTACCAGCGAATCCGAGGAGCTATCTGACGCCGAAGTGAACCGTAAAAGGACTCGATCGGTATATGGTGAACTTGTTTCCAAAAAACGCTGATGCGACCTTGAACCTGATACTTCGCTTCAGGTTGGGTAGGTATACTGTGTAACCTGGAGACTCGTTGCGTTACGACCTTCCGATGTCAGGCATCACTATCATGGGTTAGTAGCCCTTACTATATCTTTTCCCCTCATCTTGATATGACGTATTTAGAAGTAGAGGGATTCGAAGGATACTTCTAGACAGAATCACTGTACCCTAGTCATTCTTTGCAGAATTGCACAGTTGTGGACAACGGGCAACGATAATGGGCTGTGTGCATATAGTGTTACGTTGGAAATGGATATATTATGCTGTATACCATGCTTACTTGGATTTTATGATTGCTCTCACTAGGATGTTCTGGTACTGCCTTGGTTGGTGTTGAGCAGTCTATTAGGCATAGGCGGGGATATCTGAGCATCATTAGTATTTGCTAGCACATTGGTCTATAGACTGAGCATGCGTAGTAGATTATAACAATTAGCATGTTTCTTTCTTACGGCCCATATTAGTGGAGGCCAAACGAGCTCTAGTCGGTCATTCCTGTGATCGGATTAAAAATGTGCCGTACATTTCAGCGAAGAGCTTCATACACGGCACATATCAACTCACCCGGTCCGCACTGGAATGTAGACTGCGATACGCATCAGGAAAGAAGATTCGATTACATTAATTTCATTATTTCACCGATATAAATCTGCCCTGGGACTTGAGCGTATTTCGAATTAAAGTTCGAGTCATGTTGCCCTTATGCGGTATGCGAATGTAACTCTGTTAATCGACGACCCCGGGGGGCAGCACAGCAATGTAATCCAGCGGCGCCGTCTCACGACCCTTAGGCAGCGTCTCGATGCGCACTACATCGCCCTTCTTGATGTGGATATCCCTGAAAGTCACGCGCGTCGCCGAGTGGCCGTCGATGCCGCGCGTGAGGGTATACCCCAGCTTATGCTCGAGGTCTCCGACCCAAGACCCCAAGCTCTCGCCGTTGAGAAACAACTCATACCGCGCCTCGCCCTCGTATAAGTCGTAGTACGCGACTGCGAGATCGTACGTGCCGGACGGATAGTCTAGCGTCGTCTCCGCGGACGCGGCTGTCGAGTTGTCCGTCGTCTGTATGATCTGCAGCCCCGAGGCCGCCTCGAACGGATTCACGCCCGTCACGCGGTAGCGGTGCAGCGTCATGGTCTCGGCCTCGATGCGCCAGGGATGGTGTCCCACGCGCCCGCTCGCGTCGGCGATGCCGGAGATGTTGTGGTAGAACTGCACGATCGAGTCCCGCCAGACTATGGCGTGGCCGGCTTGGTATTCCAGTCGGAACAACATCTCTTCGAAGCGCTGCTCGTCGATCAGGCCCTTCAGACTTGCCCACTTCTTTGGGAATGTAGCGGCTGTTTCGGCCCCGGCGTAGTGTGCGTCGTAGAAATGTTGGATAACGGTCTTGCCGTTCTTGAGAACGTGTGTGTACGGCACGTGGTGGAACCAGAGCAGCAGGTCGTCGGGCGTGGTTTCGATGCTTTCGAACTTCGCCGCTACTTCGCTTGGGTACTGGCCTGAGTATCCCGTCCCGTTCCACACCGTCCTGTCCATGCCTATACCGTGGCTGTCTGCCCTCGTCCACTGGCCCCACGGGTTGTTGTCCATCGACTGCGGGTTCGGCCCGTAGTGGTTGTACGTGATGTCCGTTAGCGTCTGCTCGCCCAGGTTGCCCGTGTAGTTCTCATACGCCGGCCACGACTGCATCGACATGTCCGTAATGGTGTCGATCACCATCCTGTCGAGCCCGTACGTAAGACGCGTCCAGTCCTGCAGAACCGCCACCTCGTCCACCGTCGGGTCCCACGCGATCCGCCCATACGCGTATAGATTCGACATGGCGAGATGCGTGCCTAGCCACGTGGTGTTCTGCCCTACGTTGACGACGGCTGCATACCCCGAGAGCGTCTTATTGAACCGCTTCCCCGATAAGATATCCTCGCCTATGACGGACTTCTCCCCGTCGACGCGCAGGTCGAAGTTCAGAATTGTCTTCCACAGAGGCGGCAGATAGACGAGATGGCACTGCTGCCCCAGGTACTCCTGCGTGATCTGCAGCTCGATCGCCGAGGCCGTCTGCCGCAGGTGCGCGAAGAGCGGCGACGCCGGCTCGCGCACCTGGAAGTCGATGGGGCCGTACTTGACCTGCACGACGATGTTGTCGTCGAAGGCGCCGTCGAGGTCGCGGAAGAAATCCACGGCGGCGTTGGCGCGGTCGTCCTTCCAGTTCGCTTCTCTCAGGTTCTGGCTGTCGTACACGAAGGCGCGGAACATGACGACACCGCCATGCGGGCGCAGCGCCTTCGCGAAGAGGTTGGCGCCCTGTGCCAGCGTGCGGTTGTACGTCAGCGGGCCGGGCTGGCCCTCGCTGTTCGCCTTCACTAGATACCCTGCCATGTCGGGGACGTGCGCGTAGAGCTTGTCCGTCTGGTCCCGCCACCACGTGATGACGGATGGGTTGAGGGGGTCGAAGGTCGATAGCCCGCCGAAGGTCTGTGGCGAGGCGAAGTTTATCGAGATGCCTACTCGCACGCCCCAGGGCCGCATGGCGTCCGCGATCTTGCCTAGCCCGGCCATGTTCGCATCGCTCAAGAGTATTGGGTTCGCGTTGACGTTGTTCACGACGATGCCGTTGACGCGAATCGAGGCGAGGAGCCGGGCGTATTCGGCCACTCGCGTCGTGTTCACGATTGTCGTGTTGTCCTTGAAGAAAATGGATAGACCGGCATACCCGCGCTCGATTGTACCGTCCATGTTGTCCCATTGGTTGACCCAGCGGATGGATGCGCTGGGGTTCGTGGCGTAGGCGACTTCGGTGAAGTTCCCCTGCGCAAGCATGGACAGGTATTCAAAGGCGCCGTATAGCGCGCCGCGTTCGTTCTGTCCTAGAATCTGAACCGTCTGGCCCTTGGTGCTGAGCCAGAAGCCATCCTCCTCGAGCCCGGGGGCGTCGGTCTTCCCGCCTGTCGCGGCGAAGGCTTCGACTGTCCCCACGACAATTGATAAGCTCCTATTACTGTTATGGGCGACATTGAGATCTTTCCCTAGAATCCCTTTGATGCCCTTCTGAAGTTCCCGGCCGGCAACGTAGACAGGGCTCGTCTCCGTACTGTTGAGAGACACTATGCTGGTTGGAGTGCCAGCTTGGTGGATGATGTTCTCCGGGAGCCGAGCATATCGCAGCCAAGCGTTCAAGCCGTCCTCCGCGACCGCTAGGCCGAAACCGAGTGCAGTTAGAAACCAGATTCCACGCATGTTCACTGCTCTGAATAGCGGGAAAGGAGCAGGACCTTTGGCCCTGAAGGGCAGTGAGGTGGGAAATCCAACTGCTTATACATCTTCGTTCCCCTCATCCCTCGACCGTCGACACGGATATTATAAGTCCAGTCTAGGCCTTTCCCCGAGTTAGGTTCTGAGGAGACAGCTTTATTTAGGCTAATCTTTAAACAATGGGTCAATTAGCCTTGTAAGGTGAGTAGGAGTTCTTGATCCATGCTGTTCGGTGCAGTGGCCTGCGAAGCGTTCAGGATTCCTCCGTATGTTCTCCGCATAGCATTCCCCGACTATTTTGTAGCTCCAGTTTTGGGGAGTTGTCAGATAAGGTGACCAGTCTACCCTCGCCCCACCCGACCAGTGCGGCCCCACACCGACCAATCAAAACTCTAGATTTAGCCCCATCCGACCAGTGCTAGTTAAATGAAATTATTTTTAATATAAATTATTTTTTTTAAGTTTTAAATATAATAATAATTAATTAATAATCGATTAAAAAATAAAATAAAATATTTTTAATATAAATTTTTTTTTTTAAGTTTTAAATATAATAATAATTAATTAATAATCGATTAATTAAAAATTAAAATAAATTATTTTTAAGTTTTAAATATAATTATAATCGATTAATAATTAATTAAAAATTAAATTAAAATTTTTTAATATAAAATTATTTAAGTTTTAAATATAATAATAATTTATTAATTATTATTTTTTATTTAATTAATTTTAATCGATTAATAATCGATTAAAAATTAATTTATAAATTTTTATTATAAATTTATTTTAAGTTTTAAATATTATAATAATTAATAAAATAATATTATTTTTTATTTTTATTTTAATTTAATTTTTATATAATTAATTTTTAATCGATTATTAATCGATTAAAAATCGATTTAAAAAATATTTATATTTAAAAATAATATTTTAATACTTTAGTTAATACCTTGGTTTAAACCCTGGTACCTTTTAATTACCTGACCAGTACTAGTGTTTTAGCGTTGTAGATTAGATCCACTTTATTGACCTAATTAGGTGGTATGGTCGGGTGATCCTTAGGGGCACTGGTCATCTTATCAGACCCCTCAGTTTTGGGGTAGAAAATTGGAGAAGTTTTGTTCGGCCAATGATTACGAAATAAGGAATACCCATTCATGCAGCTAGGTGGTATGAGAACGATGTAGCTATGTGGCTGGAATATACACTGACAGCTTTGCCATTATCGGCTAGAGTTTATAAAAACACATACCTATATGAAAGTTTTCACAGGGGCAGTAAATTCCTCGGCATTGTGATACATGATATCTTCATTTCTGGATGAAATGTCTGGAACAACCTTGGGTCGGGAAGACTCTATCTCGCTGGGTTTTTTTCAGCCACGTCTATTTGATGAGGCTGGAAAAAGACGTGTAATAATATAATTGGGTCTACTTAGTAGGTCGTGCTGGAGCTGAAAGTGGTGCTTAGAAGGGGTATCACGTGATGGAAGGGAAAATAGTTGATGCGTCCCGCACGAGGGGTTTTGTGTTCAGGTTTAATTGGACTTCGTATCATCACCACCAAACGCGTCTCATCTTCTGCCTACATATGTCAGCCTAGCATGTCGATTAAAAGTCCTATATCCTGTTCTTCTTGTGATCCTTGAAGTCATAAGACAGCGAGACAACTAAATATCAGGATGCCAACAAGACATCTTTCAGCTGCTTCACTGTCATGGCGCTCGTGTAATTCAGGGGCTCCGCCAAAATCCAGCGCCCCCTATTTGCATAACATCGAACCCAGACTTCCCACCACTCCGACATTAGTCACCTTGGACTCTATAGCTGTACTGACAAGTATGCCCAGTATAGCCTATTTAGGTGAGAATTGGATAGCGGTACTTGTCAACAAAAGCCAGGTTCTGCATTGCTCCGATAGATGGTGGTCGCCATGATCCTTCACTAATAACCTGAGAATGTCCCCTTCGGTTGTGAGATGGCAGCACTTATGTTAGGCCGAAGATGTCATCAACGGTAAAACATTCCGTTAAAATGCTAACATGAAACCCAGTACCAAAGCCCAAACATTCAAACACACTCATCAATGCACCACATTATTTTGTTTTTTTTTGCCTTCCCTCATCTCATCATCACCATAAACAAACATTCGAAATACAAATACACTAAACGAAAAGCCCTGACCGTATTTCGAGCGAATGAAGCTCTCAGATGAAGCAGAATATGTTGGCATGTCCAAGATTACAGCATATAACTCAAAGGGGAAAAACTGAAGAAGAAGCAAAAAGGAAGCAAAAACAAAACGAAGGAACAGACACCAAGAAATGACACTGAAGAAAGAGATTCGAGCAGACACCGATGCTGCCGAGATGCGATAGCCACCCCCCCTTTTGGACGGCGCGGACATAACTGTTTCTTGGTTGACTGCCGGTGAGGTGACCCCAGTTCAACTGATCCCTGATTGGGCTTAGCGTCGATCTCACTTGCCGCCGATAATCGGCATTCTCAAATAGCGAGTAGGCAGAATCGCGAGTTGCGCCGCCGTCCTCTGAGCCCGATCACGCCAACATATCGAGACACGTTTTTAGCCATTTTGTTGCCGCCCAGTATAATGGGGCTTTGTCTAAGAACAGCATTAGATGCTAACCTAGGCCCTTATAGGCCTCCGTTGGTACCAGAGTCATTGGTCCCTAACTCTCACATCAGTTTCATATGCCAATAGCAGATCTAGAAATCAAAGATACCAACCGCTCGTGTTTTATTTTTGAGGCCCTAACTCACGCACAGATGCGAACAGCGAACCGTACTCCTGATCCCGTTCCGAAGCCGACCGTACCCTCGAGACTGTCTCGAGCCCGCTAGCACGAGCCGGGAACGAAAACGTTGGGTCTCGTACATATTCCCGAACCCGCTCTGTCTGAAAGCCAGCGGATTCTTTCCGCTGGTTCTGGGTTGTGTATCTAACTTCATGTTAGGCCTCAACGCCCTAGTAGATCAGACCACCGTCATCCGCCGATTCGTATACATCAACTGCAAGATTTAAAGAGTGGAAGGAGCTAGGAGATTCGGTTTACATACCCACCGCTTCCCTGAGCAGCCACATCTGATCTTGGATCCGACATGGTAACGAATATATTGCGTAGTCCACGACGAAACCGGTGACGAGTGCTAAATAGGCCAACAAATATGAAGAGGGGCAAGTCTGGGGGTTGTATAGGGAAAGCAGTAACGGCGCGATATAGTCAATACGGAACTTGTCCAAGTAGCAGGTCATGCGAAAGGAGAAGGTAGGTGGGTGATGCCGTCTGGGCTGGTGCAAGCGGTGCAAGCGGTACAAGACTGGTGCGGGATTGGTCTCGCCTGCGTCGGTCGCTGTCTAGATTTGCGCAGCCCTGTTTCGTACTATTTGGGTTGACTAGAGTAATGATGAGAAATAAAAATGTCAGTTCATAAAACAAATAGGAACTCAGCCGACGTATATATATATTGACGTCTTGTTTTACTTCAGAGGGTGTAAATGCTCTGATGCAGTGTGGTGGTCGTGGGGTTTCTGCATTTTTTTTTCTCCCGCTCTCCAACAATTGTTCGTCGAACACTAGAGAGAGCTGCTGCTGCCCCGCGAAATTACCAGTACCCAGATACGCCGCCGCGTGTATCTCTATGCACTCTTTGCGGGCATGACGGGCATGAGACTTGTCAGCAGGGTGGTGACAGGGGTTCCAGAGACTCAATCTCATTCGCGCGAGCCAGAGCGCCTACTTACCTATAGGTCGGGACCTGGGCAGACTTGTATGTCCGAGAATATGCCTACAGCTTCATCTGACGTAAATATTTTATGCCGCTACTCCTTTTGAGGATGCTACTATGCTCTTGAATTGCCTACGCTAGCTAGTATAGTAGAATCACGATAACCTTACTCATCAGGAACAAGCCGTGCTTAATCCTTCACCTTCATCGCCAATGCACATTGAGCGGGCTGCTTGCTGTATGTCGGATCCACTCATCCACACCCACTTTCGCGAATTGGCAGATGTCAAAGCTATCTAACCAAGGTACCGTGGTATAATGATGCGAATACCTACCTATGCGTAGTCGATCAGACTAGGGACCTACTTCAGACCGGGGCATGAATGTGGGTTTCCTGTAGTCTTGGAACCTTGTCCCTACGAGCTATCGTGTACACACCTAAACCAGGGTTGGATAAAGGAGGGGATGCTCTCCCGCATCTCTAGATAGTGTCCGACGGGATGTACAATGCGGCAAGCTTGACCTAGCCAGGGCATAATTCACTAATCCATAGCATACTTAGTTGATTAACTAATAGGTATATGTTTACAGATCAGATTTTGGCTTGCTAATGAATACACACATGTGCAAATTTTTTGGTTTGGAAATTCCCTGGGGCAATCTTCCCGGCGTGTCATGAAGATCGATCCCGAGGACCGTCGAGACAGCGACACAGAGGTACGTACTACGTATGCGTAGTGTGCCCCTGTCCTTGTCCCCGCAGGCGGCCACCCATTTGGGAGTGCGACTTGCTGATTCAACTTTTTGGCCGTTGTGTAGGCTTATTCTAGCTAATACTCAAGTGATCATTCTCGAGTGTATTAATGATATGTCAAGTGCTTTGCACTGCACTTCAGACACGCATGTAGACCCTTTTTCCGTCTAGGTACATCATTTGACACTTGTAGATAACTACTACGTCGACTTTAAGTCAAACCCACTATCGAAAGGATACCAGTATGCCGGAAAAAACTCCGAGGTCCAGTGCCAACGACCCTCGGACGTGTTTAAGCTACCAGAATGGTATTGGCTATAGTTGTGTTCAATATAGGTAACTACTTTAATTTATTGTTTATTGATTGATGTGGGTGTCAAACACTCCACCTCTTTCGGTGAAGCAACACACGGACTATTATCTTAACTCCTTTCGCTCAGCTATATGATGCGATGCCGAAACCCCTTGTACGGTTAGCTTGGTAATGGACTCATTGGGACAACAAGGAGCTCTCTAAGCCACTTGCAAAATTAAACTTCTTGCCCCAAGGAAATCGTCCAGAAATTGTGCACTAGATAGCGCGGTGGAGCTTTCTTGTCTGCAAGGGGGTTTTAGAACAATATCGGTCGACCTATGCCAAAAGGTGACGTCAGAAGACTTGGTAATCCAGCACCCTAGCACTAACATTGCGAGTAAAGTTTTCGGTGAATCACACTGCTCTTAGAAGGGTTAGTAGTTGGAGTGCAACCGCCCCAAGCCAAGAGCTGCAAGCTTTCAACGCAAGTGGGCTTTGAATGCCCAGGCAGTGCAGTACTAGTTTTGATCGAATCCCATGGTATGAGACCATGGGCTGTTCGATACTATGACCTATCTAATGGGATCTTCCAATGATCTTAGAAACGGTCAACCGTGAAGTAGGTAGGGTTATGAATCGTGTTGTTGCGCAAGAGGCTGTACACTGCAGTCAAATCTCTTGGTGCCTAAACCACAACCATGTACAAACTATTTTTTGTTCTAGCTAACTTGGCGTGACACCTTCCTGATACACCGATCCGTCTGATAATACAGCTTATGCGATCACGTAGCTTACGACACTCTATAGATGTACGATAGCAGTCTACTTACTTAATACGGTGACCTAGGATTTACCTTTTGCCGCATACTGATTTCGGAGACTGCTCGGATACAGCGTTGGTATGTGGCGTTCATGGCTTCCTAATCCTTCTCACACTACCGGTCACGCATTACCGTAGAACAACCTAGGTTAGACAGTTATCCGGATCAAATTAAAGAGAGAAAAGATAAGCCGGGAGCTCGGCCGAGAAATGTCCTCCTTAGCTTCGTTTCGCTTCCCCGTGGATTTTTCTTGCCCCTCAGACAGGACCGTGGCATCCATGAGCAGCTGACTTTGCCCCAGTCCAATTAGAGAGAAAGTCAATCATACCACGGTTGAAACGAGAGCAATTTTCTCTGCGAGCGATGTCAAGGATTTAACTCTCCGTGATTTTCTAATCTCTCACCGCTTTATAAACTGGGTCTACCTCGCGTCTAAAAAAGGAGACTGATATCACAAAGATGGATGAGGGTGTAGCGATTTTACCGCGAGCGGGTATTTTATACTAACCCGTATCATCTTAGTCGATACGACCCAATAGCAGTAACTCGTAACTCTGGAATTATCGTACCATTAAAACTTGGTCGGATTATACGACGATGCAGTATTCTTGTTTCAAATCAGGATGTCAGGTGCCAGCAGCATTTTAATTCGAAACAAACTAGAAACCGAAATAAAGAGGAACTCTATATAGTTAGCGCGCCTTGTCGAGCCTCGACCCTAAACCAAGAGAATAAAAATCAACGGGAGAGGCGCAAGACCCATGAGAGTCTAGCGCAAGACCTAGAACCAGGTACCATAACCTCGAAATCCTAATACTGATAAGTCAATAATTATTACAATTTCTTTACGGATGCACAGCTCCAACCCCTGGGAAACTCGGAATCTCGACATAGAAGCAATTTGATCACAGAATCGAGAGCCGAGAGTTTTGGCGAATCGCAAATACGGCGTATTAAGTTTGGAAGGCGGTGAAAATGCTTTAGACTGTAGAGTAGATATGAGGTGGTAGAGCCGTCGTCTCTTGCGTTTACTCAGTAATTGCTTGTCTCAGCCCTACCTATGCTACAATTGTAGCGAGAAGCCAGCAGATTACTTAAATGTAGTATAGTAGAGCAACGCAACGTCGTAGCTCGAGATGGAGAAACCTGGTCTAGCATTCCATACCAGGGTCCCAACCAGGGTCCCTAGCCTAGGCTACACTACAGTACACTAGAATTGAGCCGTCTGATGCTGAACATAATGGTTCTATCAACGGGTATCATTAATTAGTGTGACAGCTTGGAAATCACATCGGAATATAAACGTGGTGAACCATAGTAAGAAAATCAGTGGTTTACCTAGCTGTTCCTTAGTGGTGAAGTAGTTACGTACAAAGTGCCGGTCACCGAGTTGCAACGCAGTATGGGTACCCAGTCTCCAACTCAATTTGCTGGTATGAGCCGACTTTACTTCCCTACGCTGTCCAACCGTTTTGCATCCGGTTACCCCCACGCCCATTCTTGGACCAGTCTCAAGGTACCTATTTACACTAGACTGGCTGATACCTAGGTGGCTTGGCTAGTTACTCAGGATCTTCCAGCGAGAGCCTTGCACTATTCAATCTCCGAGTAGCCGTCGGCTGGATGCCCCCTTGCTAAAAATTCCACAATGAAACGAGTGCCTAACCTAAGTGATGGCTACTTACGGTATGCACAATGCAGCTTTACTGTTATGAGGTCTACATAGTAATCTACATAATAATAGTATGTACTGAATACCTACTCAGACTAAGCGATAATGTTGTGCCGACCAGAGCCGATACGTTCAGCAGGTCTATTCTGATTAAACAAACCGTGAGCTGTTTTCCCTCGTATGGCGTAGAGCCTGGTTATGTAAAAGAAAAAAAATAGAAGCGTACTATATGGTATTCTGCTCGTTGCTTCAATCATCTTCCGCTACACTATGCCGAGGTTGGCTTATGCATGGCATTTTGCCACTGCCAGATCTTTAGCTGTCGTGAAGCGTTACGTCCACTGCTGACAATGGCTGGTCAACGCGGGGAAACGCCATTATCTACTTATCTTTTCTCCCAACGGACGGTGCTAGGCTGGGTGGTCATCACCAAACTGAGACAGCTCCACGTCACTGCAGAATATTTTTTTTCTTTCCCTAGGGGCACACCTAGGTCCTAGTACATGCAAGGTCCCGTCAATAGGCATGTAAACATTTTCATGGCTGTGCAATCTGCACAGCTGCAAATTTTCTTGTCCAGTGAGCTGCACCCCAAATGAGCTCTGGTGTGGTTTTGAAACACACCTATGACTATGTGAATGCCCCGTAACAGATTTGATAAATGAGCCAAGCTTCCACACTACAAAGCGAAGGTCAAATCATGTTCTTGTAAGTATAGTGGCACATAGATTAAGGCTATGAGAGCATAATTGATCGGAAAGGTCACACTTCCATATTAAAGTACTTATCTCATAGTCTTTTTTTAGCTAGAAGACTCACCGATTTCTATGTAGTGTGCAATACATCTCACCTAGGTACAACGTCCTATCCCGTAGCTTGTTTACTCAGGCCCTAGTCCTCATGCTTCCAAGCGTTGGGTAACTACCACATGAACTGCCCACTCATCTAGAGCTGCGAGTTCGTGCATCTGCACAGCATTTTTTTCACCAACCAAGTCTACTCGGCCGAACCATCAAACTACACTTTCTTAGCGAACCAGATCACACATGCATGAGACTCATATTAGTTACGCACAGACGCCAGAGGGGGGTGGTTAAATACCGGCAGGAGAGGCAGGTAGCGTAAAATGTTACTTGAAGTTTTAACATCGCCAAGAACTATAACGCCTTACTTCCAGGACAATCAGTAACAAGGGTTAATAGATGCTAGATCCATGTCACCACCCCTAGTCACTCAATTCTGCAGTAGCTGCCCTAGCTCGGTGCCGCGATTCTGGGCTGGAACCGACTGGCTTCTTCCTGTCCAAATCCCGGGTCCCTCGATTCTGGTTTAACTGGTCTCAATCCTTCGACCTTGGGTCCGCCAGCCACCGTACTACACTAGAACGCCAGGCGACGCTATACTCAGTGACACTTGCATGCATCCACCAAAAAGCGAAGATCATATTAGATTTGAGCAGGTCTTAAGGAAAATACGCAAGTTCAATAACTGCTTGTATAGGTATTAAAAATGGTACTATGATTCCCAATAGTAGGAGTTATAGCCAACTATAGGTCGCATATATTGCAAGATTATACGTCCAAACAGACGCAATATTTTATCCCATGCTCGAATCATTTGCGTGATTACCCATGCGTAGCCTCCTGAGTAGATTTGTCTGTAGTCAACTCATGTCAAAGAGCACCGAGACGAGAGCCTAAGCGCCGCATTTCCCGCACTTCACTTGATCGTTTCTATCCCGATCTAACCACTTCCTCCAAGTGCCACGTAAAATTGGCTAGTCAGAAGCACTAATGCTTCGTTTCCGAGGCCTGCTGTAGAGCCGAAACTAAAGAATAGCAAGGCTTCGGGTTCTATTCAGGCCCCCCCTTTAGAGCCGTCGCTAGTTACGTAGATCGCCAAGGGAGATCAACGCTTTCTTGCTCTCCACTCCCCCAAGCAGTCGTCGCCAGTTGCAATCACACCACCTTTGGGGCTAGGATCTACTAAGTAAGGTCAACATGTCATTCCAGAGATCTAGCTTCCATTGTCCCAACACGAGCACAACAATAGTGTAAAGCTTCCCTTGACAAATCAGCCACTATACCACTCATAAGATATCGCTATAGTGTGTTTAATATTGAATTACACGTAGGAAACTAAGTCGTCGTTGTCACGATCAACTGTATCTGTGCTCGCTAACGGCCATCCATGTCCTAGGCAGAAGCGCCCGTCGTCTTGCCGCTTAGCGCGCGTTCCTTTTCTCGAGACAGGGGTCCAGTTGCTCCTTGCCGTAA
This sequence comes from Xylaria sp. FL1042, assembly GCA_022495085.1. Lineage (NCBI taxonomy): Eukaryota > Fungi > Ascomycota > Sordariomycetes > Xylariales > Xylariaceae > Xylaria > Xylaria sp. FL1042. The sequence goes on from MU380319.1 coordinate 72,973, forward strand.
TGCAGTCTGGGGGATGAAGATGTTACTGCCTAACGTTCAAGGATTGGTATCATTACGGAGTAGTTTACCATACTCTATCACTAGGTACAGAGTGAAACTTGCTGTGGACTACAATTCATGCAGTGATACATTGCGTTATCGCGTAATAGTGGGTTTACGGGCGCTTCAACTCGAGTCACGATCTGCAAACACAGCTAGGCAAAGCACCTACCCCTCTATCTTACCCAACACTAAGACGAGGCTCATCTCGGGTCCGATTAGCGGATCTTACTTTATTTTTTCTAGAAAATTTGGTGCATAGCCTCAAGACATTTAATAAGCTCGCCCAACTCATGTGACATAGCGGAGCATAGTTTGTTTACCGCCAGGCTAGGATGTAAAATGAGATAAATGTTAATTTAAGAAGGAACACGCAGGTAAATTACAACCCTCCATCAGTTGTCGTAAACTCCCCGGCTACTAGGGGAGTTCGCGTCATTTGAACGAGTTGCTCAAGAAGATCAGTAGGTTTAACAGTACGCTAAGGTAGGTACATGCAATGCAGGACTACTGTAATACTGCCAGGCACAGTTCACACTATACCTATTAGAGTACCCCATGTCATTAGAAGGTTGCTTTAATACAGTAGCATACGTTGCCTCGGCTGTTTTCATGCATATACACTATACCAAAAAGGCTGCCGAATGTGTATCATGAGTACTTGTAAGTACTGGTGGGACTAGCCACATAGCGTAGCGTACACGACTTGAGCATGTAGAACACATGCTGGATTTAAATATGCGTGCATCCCAGAAAGGCATTATAGGAAACTCATAATTACGGAACATTGATTAAAGGATGAGAGTTCCACTCTGTGAGAGTAACCTACTTACTGCAGTCTCTATATTACTTACACAAATGTGTACACTAAAGTCCATACTGAGTAGTATACACACCATCTGGCCACAGCCTGACAGGGGCAAACCAAGCTCTGGGTTACCCAACATTTGTTGCACAACAGTGTTGTCAAGGTGTGTCAGATGACCTCTGAAGCATTATGTCTGATGAATACGTGACTCATTCAACACTACCAATGGCGTTATGCCTCGGAGCCTAAAGTAGCTGAGCACATGAAAAAGAATGTTCATTCCCATAAGGAGGCACGAGACTCCCTACAATCATTTGCTAGACATAATCACCCAATTACGCTAAAAATTATATCTATACTACTGGTATGATGTACCATGCTACCTTTAATCAACGACAACGTAGATCTTATAGAGGGGCTCGATCTGCGCAAGGTACCTAGACGATATTGTAGTGTAGTCAGCCGATTTTGGTGCAGGGTTTCTGTTTAGTGTACAGACCCGTGCTGACCAAGTAGGTAATACCTGTGTAGATTGTTGGCTGTAGCAGGACAGCACAAATCTGCATTTATAAAATAAAGTGCTAAAGTTACGGCACAGCCTGATCAATTACAAAAATAGATAGTAGTATAGCGGTCTAAATGGTTAATTGTTAGGAATCGGTTGCATATCCATGACGTATCGGTTACGGGAGCTTCCGGGGCGATTAAACGCTGGGAATTTCCGGCCCCAGCCTTATACTGTCAGTTCTGGGTTGTGGGGGCGTGGTAATTTACTAATAAAACTAGGCGGGATATCGGTGTCAGTAATGTCAGACCAAATTCCCTGTTGTCGGTAATGACTATGAAACCCGCTCGGATACTATGAACCTGGACGAGAAACCCGGACCTCCCATTGCCTACTTCAGCAGTTACCTGCCAATATGGGCCCCATATCAGTGAGGGTTTCCCACAAGGTGAACGCAATCCGGGGTCACCGGCAAGGTAAGCGTGATTCTGAATGGCCTTAGACGCCAGATCAGAGTGTCCCTAAGTAACAACTCAAATCAAACCCCCTTTCAGTGGCAGAATTCCGTCTGTCGTCGAAGATTGACTATAATAATATCAAGCAACGCATTCTCAACTATTCCACTAACTAAGAGTGAACTGGATTTGTAAATAACCACTAAGCCAGCGTGGTGGTCTCCAGTGTCAACTGAAAAGTTCCTAGTCGCCTGTTGATTATTTATCCCCTTAAAGGTAGGACGATGGTGACTACAAGAGAGCGAAACTCGATTTACAGCCTCGATTCAGCTTTTCATGTTGTTTATAAGTGTCATGCATTGCGCACAATACAACGAATGGCCAGAACAAAAGACAATCCAAATCAACGCTGGGGCCCAGCCCATCGTGGATGCTTAATTATCTTTTCTAGCAATAATTTGCATAATAGCTACTATCCGGTGATATGCATATTATCATCTGCTGTTCGATTCGACAGTATAAAGTGCTTTCGCATCTGTCGCTATCATACTACAATAGGTATAATAGCTTATATGCACGTTTATGTAATATCAAACAGTAGATCTGAATTGCTAATCACTAAAGGTTGCTCAAATCAGCTTTTACAACCCCCTATATTCCTTTGCAGTCTTGAAATAGCCTATCTATCAGAAGGCTCTACATAAATGTTCATTCATTCTATTTGACGCCTTTTACTTTACTAGATCCGAAGCTAAGAGTAACCGCACAGGGGTTTTGCACGTAGTTTTAGAGGGTATTTGATTTGCTTTTTGACTTTGAGGTCTCAGGCTGCCCATACTAATTGTCTTCGGACGATAGTGCCAAGGATGTCTGCAAGCCCTACGCGGCTCTCTGCTAAGCTGGTTATATCAGAATTCGGCCGCGGAAACGCCGAGCCCAAAGAGTTCGGCCTTTTAGCTTTCGTTATAAGGCAGAATAGCGGTCAAGTACATTGCATGCACACATTATTCTTTCCCGGTCCGATTGTTTATCTCGGCATATTTGTCATGAAGAGCATTGAAGCGAGCTCGTCAAACTACTGACATATATTAATGAATATATCACTTCCATCGAGCCACATATTTACGCTTATCTTCTACCCTTCGACTACGAAACGGGCTGTGATTCGCCTTCAGAATATCCAGTCCGAAGCAAGAGACTTAGAGTCGGGTCAATCTACATTCGCGGAGAGGTAGTCAGTTTTCGACCCCTCCACATACTACAACTCGGTGTTGAAGCAGACCCTGGCTCAACCGTCGCATAAGCATTCCCGAAGCCTCTGTCCACTCACTTCTTATTGTAAAAAGGTCTTTGCCTTTAGGTTTTCGGATAAGAAGTATGAGGGTATGTACAGATTCCCATTGCCGCGCAAATGCCTCAATCACCTCTCGCATTGACACAGTGAAGCTATTCAACTACATACACGTACTTCCTTTATCCTCCATCCATGCGTCCATCGTAACACCGGTGAATTATCACTGACTTTTGTAGCATGAGTGTAAGTATCTGGCAACAACTGGAGGGAAACCAGAACTTATGGTAATAATAATGCTATTGAAACAATCTTTGAGATTAATAAGCCACAACCCAAAGAAATAGAACCGACATTATATCAAGCTAAGGTTCTAGAGTATCTTTAAAAGAGAAATCTAACCTCATAAGCGCCGTCTTGCCAATGCCATGAGCGTTATTCACCTACCCTAAGGAAATTATAAAATTTCAAACATGGAAAGAAACCTACCTTAAAGAAACTTACACCAAGCAGCTTATTCTTCCCTATAAAATAAAAGCCGTCGCGCTAGAGCGGGTATATAACCTGTTGTGCCCTATCACGCATCAACGGCGTCGTTTCGCGTGACACAAGCCTATGAGAGTACTGTATTTATTTCCAAGTTTCCGTTCCATTCAAGAACACGATCTAGGAAACTTGCGGATATGATGAATTTTGTACAGTATAAAAAACACAAAAATTTATGTCCTCGGTGAGACTCGAACTCACGACCTTAGGATGGCCCGATTTTTGACCGGATCATACAAATATGAGACCTACGCGCTAACCAACTGCGCTACGAAGACTGGTTTTAAGTGGATGCCCAACTCGCCAACAACTCTAATAATAGTACCTGACTTCGGTCGAATCGGACAGCAGAGTCATGGCATGTCGAGTAATACGTAAATATCTCCGAAACAGCTTGACTAGTTCCAGCTTAGACGTGAAAGAAAGGGAGAGTGCATAGCAGTTGTTAGTGTTTTCTGAAGGGAGTTTTTATGCGAAGACCCTAATCGTCTTACCTCGACTCATTGTATGAAAAAAATAAGTCATTCCGGAAATCGATTCGAGAAACATAATTATATTATTGAACGGTAGATGGAGCCTTCCAATCTACCGAGCCACGCAAGGACTTCAAGCAGCGTTTTCCATAGCTTAGTTTGTTGGAGTTGAATATATCTCGAATAAGCACTACACACCGCATAGCGTTAATCGGTAGTAGCGGGGATGCTGAGTGTGGTAAACGTCCAAGTCTTCCCCCCATCTGAAGTTGACATTTCTCCGCCGGTCGCTCCAAAATACCAGCTTCCGCTATGTTTAAAATTGGGGTTTGCGTCACTCAAGATGATTGAAACGTCTTCCCAGCCTAAAAATCGACAAGTCAGCGCTCGCTTGGATATATCGCATCTACCGTGATAGAATGGTGGTAGTACTATGTGCTGGTGCGGCGGCACAAGAACCGCTCGCACATTCTACGGAGATGTAGAATATGTTTCCCTTTTGTCCTTGACCTATATCAGTAAGTGTCAGTTTTATATCTAGAACTTTGTTGCCGCTGATATGCGTGGCGTACTTGTAGAGACGCTTGATACTAGTGCATCGTTCACATAGAGATCCTGGTCCCACTTGCTTGTCGATGAATTGAGCTTGTCTAGCACTAACATTAGGCTCTAAAGTTCAGGAGAATGAGTATGGAGCCTACAATGCGTCCGAACTCTGGTCCCAGGAGCAGCGATTACGGGTTGGCCATTCTGGACATTTGGCGTGAGAGCGTATGCAAAGTTGCACCAGTTAGTCCCTAGGTTGGTGCAATAACCTGAGCCAGAGGGCGCATTCTCAGAAACTCCCTGAATGAAGTCGCTATCCAGTTGGATGGCACTCCATAAGGCGACATCGCCTGCGATGGGATTCGGTGCACTTGGGAGAACGAGTGTAGCCGAGGCTTCTATGATAGTTGCGCCGCTCGAAGCATAAAGACTGACATGGTCGACGTTCGCGGACGCTTGATGAGCAAGCGTAAAGAAGACGCCAAAAGCCACGGAAACTCCCTTCATATTAATGAACTCGGGTACGGTATTAGCTAGAAAGACACGGATACAATGTAGTGGGAAAGGGTACACTTGATGACGAGGATCAAAAAAAGACACCTTTGTCAATAGGCTATAATATATCAAGGTTCGGAACGCCAAATGCGAAAATGGAAATCATAAATCCACCAATAGGTAGAATGATAGGCTTTGTGTTATATATGAAACCGACCCATGACTAACATAAACTGCAGTTGTGGTTCTACCGGATGTTAATGATACATCTGGTGCCCGCTACACCGGACCATATTGAAGTTTGTCGTCAACTACGGCCGTATTGACTGGAAAATGACGCTCTTGGAGGACCTGTAACTTAAGACATATTTTCAGAGAGAAACTAGGTAACGGGCTACAGCGCTGAAAATAATGTATAGTATGAAGTTGTACCTGCATGCGGTAGCTTAACATCGTGTGGCTTGGCACATCTCATCTCCAGTATCTCCAGTACCGATAATGATGGCGCCAATTATCGATATGCGTTTGTTTATTTAAGGGCGCCGATTCGCTCGCAACTTTTGTCGCATGACCTAGGATTCTCTCATTCTGGTCTGTCCATCATACTGAATTTAACTTTGCCCCGGCCCTATACAGCAACCAGAGACAGCTAAGGTTACCAGTCCACCATGTAATGCCCCGAATTTGACTCCAGATATCATGATCGATCAATACGTAGACGGCTCCATATACGATACGCGCAGTCGCATAAAGCAACCCCGCGCGATTGATCAGGTGAGGTTCGACACCTGCGAACGTGGCAAAGCCCATGGCGGCCACGAACAAGGTATAGTTTTCGACGGAATTGGCGTGCGCCGACTCGTTGCGCCTAAGCATCTCTAACTGCTTTTGTGTGATTTTTCCGGACCGTACCGCTGCATCGCCGTATTTGGCTAGGTCTTCTCTTGGCGATGAGTTGTGGTCAATCCCGTACCATTGTTTCAACGTCCGGGAGGACATAAGACCGTACGCAAAGAAAAATTGCCAGCTTAACAGTGCTGGCGCCCAGTTCGGGGACGATAGTCCAACCCCGGTGGCTCGAAAGCCGAGAGCTGTTACAAGCGATGCCATGTCGAGTGGGTTAGGTATATATATGTAGGTACAGGGTTGAAGCAAAGGAGTGCTAATATCGCGACTGGCAGAGTGCGGTCAATGAGTTTCAGTTGGATGAAACACAGTGGTAGAAACTTATTGTGTGATGAGGTTTACGCGCCCCCACGAACTTAAGACATTGATTCCAGCACCGAGAGCAGCCATCTCTTTTATATTAGCAGGTGCTTACATATACGGCAGCCCAGAGTCATTTCTTTCCACCGGGAAGTTACCGGCCAGTAACCCTAGTGAACCTTCTGGACCCTACAGCTATAAAGCTTACGTGCAGCGTGATCGCAGGGGCGGGAGGCTGGGGTCTGGTCAAGAATAACCTGGCGAATATTGCGCGATGCCCACGTGGGAATAGATGGTGTAAGGATTAGGCACTAAATTTAGGCGGGCTATCCACCATACTTATCTCAGCACTAGACATTCAGTTGACTAAAGTAATTATGAATGTGTTCCTGCCGGTCTGACTTGTGGCGTTCTCTCGGCTGGTGCCTCCGAGAGTGTCTCGGCTATATCCGAATGGCTGAGCAATATGTTTTGGCGGTGGAGTGTTCGCTTGTATGACATGAGTTGTAGGCACAAATGGTATTAGTACCGAGCCCAATTCTTCCAGCGTTAATTTAATTACCTCCTGGGAGAGTCGTGCTTTGGAGCGGTGGGTCTTGAAGCGCCGCGTGAGCTCGGCGTTTGCTCTCTGATGCGTAGTAACGTTTACCAACTAGCTAGTACTAAGAACTAGTATAATCGGTCATCTTACTATGTAGCAAATGGTTTTCTCTCCCCTCTGTCCATAGAGAAATGTTAAACAACAGGGCAAAATCTAGCCTTCAAAGAGAAAGCGTGGTCAAGAAAACAAAATCTTTGTTAATAGTTTGAATGAATAGTAGGTTTAATTACTTTCTCATTGTTTCGTGTCGTAATATTGTTACAGTTGGCCTTTAAATAATGGCGTCTTCCATCGGAGTTGTGTAATATCTAGTAAGGCCAACGGCACATAAGCAAATTTCCCTCAATCAGAGACCAAATAATCATATTTACTAGGCAAGTACACCATTAAGAGCTTCTTAGACTATCAGACTATCAGAATGCCGTCGCGGAGTTCTTCGGTGTTGCGGAATGTTTCCATGTCGCCGCGAAGTGTGAGGTCGCCCATTTTCTCACAAAGCCCTTCTACGCCATCACCTCTCTCCCCTGTATCATCAAGGAATCCTTCTGCATTACGATCTCCAAGTAATAAAGTATTTTCCTTTGCGTGTCGTCACGAGCCTAGTCGACTTAGTCTATCCCTAATGCGTTTCCAAATGACGACCCAAGCACTTGGGACGAAGAAATGCTATGATTGCCAGACGTCTACATCTATAGGAGCGCTTATCCTGATAAAGGCCATGAACCTTGCTCCGGACCTTGATAAGCTAGATCCCAAAATCGTGAAGCAGGCAGCACAACTTCTCTTCGAGAGGCTAGCAGGACAACGCCGCAGCATAGACAAGGGCTTCAAGGGCCAGTGGGGTGATATCGAGCTCGCTTTTGCGACTTTTTGTTACCGCCATATTCCCGTAGAACAGCTCAGCGATCTTTGTCAAACCATACGGACAACATTCGGTGCAGGCGTAGACAGGCAACTCCTGAGAGCCCTTGCTGAAGCAGCGTTCCGGGAAAACAAGGTTTGGGACTATTTCGATGAGTCTACTATCTATAATACCTTGAATCACTATATTGAGAAGCTTCGGCAGGTAATAGAGCAAATTGACCGCTTCTCGCAAGTACGGGACATGTTTCTGAATGCCGAGGCTCTAGGACACCTGGCCACGCAAACTGTTTCTATTCTCGAGGGCGTTGACTCTCGGCTTTCCCATAATCCTCGATAAACAAGTGCCATCGGCAAGGGATCGACCAAAAAAGATATTCATTAACTGGACTTGGGAGGTCTGTTCATTTCATATATATATATATATATATATAAATAGCTCCTATTTTTATGGATACTGAAACGGGGCTGGAGAAGAGTAAGGAAGCAAGAGGTCTTGTTAGTCTAAATATATATGCGTAGCTGTTTCTCATTTTATTCGCGTTGTTTTCCATGATAGCATCCAAATAATCGAATATTGTGTACTTTTAGCCTTGATTAATCGTTTCTTCTTATATTACTGTATGCCTAAGTCAGTAAGGTTAACAGTTGTCGAGTGTCATTTGATAGCCCCTTCAATACAATACGATAGCTTTCATATATATACACTTCACTACTTAATATTCGGCGCGCCGACATCTACTTTGAGGTCGTATAGAGAACCATGCAAGCTTCTATTATTGTAAAACCCTTTGTCCATGAAAATGGCTTGGATAATTTTAAGGTCTTCCCCTATACGTGAGCCATTGTTTTCTACTATCTCGACATGTAGCTTTCTCCGAAAATGTTATTCCCATGCGCGATTCTGCTTGCCTGTGCGTAATAACAGCTTCTGTTTAGACTATATGACCTATGATGTAATTCTGCCAATTCTACGCTAATAGAGAATGAGAGACAGTCACATTGCCTATCTTGTGGCTCACAAAAAATGGGTCGTGATCTTAGTTGGGGTATTTGGAATGATACCTAGGTACGTTTCCAACCTCGAATTGTCGCAGACAGTGCCTTTAGATCATAAACCAATGCAAGAATAATTGATTTTGCTGCAATGATGCTGCACTAGCAGCATACTGCCAAGAGAAAACAAGGCAAAATCTAGAGGGTTGCATTCCGGAGAGGGTGCCTCACTACGCTAGTATGTATTGAGCATTGCTGCCTAAGGTCAACGCGTGCGCGGCAATTGTCAACGAAAAGTGCCGCGAAGGCGCAGTAGGTGGTTAGTCGTAGATATTAATATACATGTCGTTGCAACATCAGGAAACTGGATTGAGGAAAGACGGTCCCTATCAGACAATGGCAAGTTTGAATTGGTAAGAATTGAATTGACTGGAGACATAATTCCCCCGGGGGAACCCGCGTGGCTATGAACAGCTGGAAACTATTATTATGAAGGGTATTTCTGTTCTCGAAATCTCAATAAAACCGCAAGATCAGATAATTACTTATTTGGCAGCTTTTCACCAGCAACCATATCATTCCCGGAAGCTGTTCTTTCCTCCATCTCTCCATACCTGTGCACATACGACCGGAAAGAAACAATTGAGAAGCATAAGTCATGTTTATAAATAAGCTACCTGCGTATCCATGCCCCGAAGCATCTCTGGGGAGGGAGATTAGCTGCAGTAAGGTTCGGAGGCGTAAGGTCTGGTGGGCCGTCGGCCCAGCATTGGATGCGTTCGAGAAAGAGATCGAGCCCGAGATTGAACCTCTTCTCCAGAAACTAGACCTGGGCCGGGCCGATCTCTTCATCAAGCTCTACATGATAGGTAAAAGCCAGAAAAGGCCTACCCTATGATTTTGCTCTGCTGCACCGATGTCGTCGCAGCTAGACAGGCAGAAGCCACTGTGAGAGCGAGTGGCATTCTGCAAATGGAGAAGTACAAAGGGTTTAGTTTAGGCATCACAGATCTGCCACTGGAACATCCGGGTCCCATTCGCCGCCTGCCCAATCTCCCACGGCCCCCGACCCCGGGTCCGCGCCGACCATATTCTCCATTCCCACCACCCATATCACCATGTCTAACGCCAGATACATCGCCGGCATGGGGACCATCTCCATCGCCACAACCTCAACCACCTTCATTGTCATTGTCATTGTCGCCCTATCCCTCACAATCATTAAAGATAGTCGGCTGTAAGTCGCTAGATAATCAAGGAAGCTCAGGCAGCGAGACGCGCGCTATCGCCGTTTTTGCATTATCATCGAAGCCACAGATAGGAAGACGCATATTCACGGCCGAGTCTAGCACGGGTCCTGTCCATTTCGCTACCGCTGGTATTATCATCAACGTTGGAGGGGACTTTTACCAACTGACTGTGGGTCATCTGTTTGAGCTAGAAGACGATGCACCCGACGCCGGATTGCCCGGCAGTTCAGGCTACTGTTATTTTGATGGACAAAGCGATGACGAGGACTGTGATTTAGATCAAGGCTCGGAAATTGCTAGCAATGACAGTGACACTTCCGGAAATACAGAATCGTGTGATGAGCTACTCCCGCAATCGACTGCTGAGTCGTTGTCAGGGTATTTGGTATCCAGAGTGAAGTTAGGTCACTAGTAGGTCACTGGTAAGTGTAAATATAAAGGTAGGGCTTAAATATTATTAATTTCTAGGTTTTTTCTTTAAATTTAAAAAAAAACCTAATTATTATATAAATAATATATATGCTATAACTACTTTATTAAGTTATTTTTATTAAATAATATATAGTTATAAAGCTAGCTATAATAAGTATATAAAGTATATATAAAAAAATTATTAATTATATAAGCTAAAAAATGCGCTAATAATTAAGCATTAAAGTAAATATAGCGTATATATATTTTATTAAAATTTTTTTTTAAATAAAGCTTTATAATAATATATAATATAAGCAAATATATATTTATAATTTAATAATTAAAAATTTATTATAAACTTATTATATATTTATAATAAAATATAAGTAATATATAAGGTTTTTAATTTATAAATAATAATAAAACTAATTAATAATTATTTATAAAAAAAGTTTTTTAATATTTTTACTATTATTTAATAAAAAAAGCAATATAAATAATAATTAATTAATAAATATATTAATATTATAAAAGTAAACTTTATTATAAAGTTAATAGCTAAAAAGTTAAACTAAGTAAGTAATTAAATATAAAAAATATATTATTATATAAATATAAAAAATAATATTTTTTTTTTTTTTATTATATATAATTTTTATAATTTTTATAATTTATATAATTTATATAATTTAAAATAAATTAATAAAATCTTTTAAATTAATTAAATTATTATATTATATAATTAGTTAAAAAGTTTTTTTTTTATTATTTAAAAAACTTTTTTTTTTAATTAAGCT
>MU380320.1:0-20590 GCA_022495085.1 Xylaria sp. FL1042
ATTTATAATTATTTAATTTATTAATATTATAAACTAAAAAAATAAATTATTTATAAAAGCTATTAAAAATAAAGCTTATATAATTTTTAATAATAATTATAAAAAGCTTATATATTTTATTAATAAAAAATTATCGAAGTTTATTTAAAGTTTATTTATAATAAGTTTTTATAGCTTGTTTAGTTATTATTATAATAAAATAAAAATAAAGCAAAAATAAAGCAAAAATAAAGCAAAAATAAAGTAAAAATAAAATAAAAATAAAGCAAAAATATAATAAAAATAAAGCAAAAATAAAGCAAAAATAAAGTAAAAATAAAGCAAAAATAAAGCAGAAATAAAATAAAAATAAAATAAAAACAAAGTAAAAACAAAGTAAAAATAAAATAAAAATAAAGTAAAAATAAAATAAAAACAAAGTAAAAATAAAGCAAAAATAAAGTAAAAATATAATAAAAATAAAGCAAAAATAATTTAAATAAAATAAAATAATAATTATATTATAATTAAAGTTTAAATCTTTAATTAATAAAGTTTAAACCTTTAATATTTAAAGTTTAAACCTTTAATCGATAAGGTTTAAACCTTTAAAATAGCTGCATTATATAAGCAAATATAATATTATATAATAACGCAAGTTTTTTTTTATTTTTAATATTAACAAATAAATATCTTGCTATAAAATGGCTATATTTTTAATATTATATAAATATAAGCTATAAATATATTATTTTACATTTTTTAAAATATAAGCGCGCAAAGTATAACAAGTTAAAATTAATATAATATAATTATTAATTAAATATTAAATTTTAAATAAAATAATTATTAGTTAGCTTAAAAATATATTTAAATCGATTGCGTTATATATTAAATAGCTTTTTATTATTTTTTATTTTTAAATAAATATATACTACTTAAATTTTATATATAAAATTATAATTAAATAAAAAAAAGCAGACTATAATATTAAATTAATATAAAAAACAATTTAAAATTAATTAAAAACTAGTCTTTACTTATTATAACTACGCTTATTTTATATAGCATATTTAACGCAAAAGTTTTACACGCTTAAACTAATATTAGCCTTTATAGCAATTATATTAAGCTATAATTTATTAATTATATATATTTAAAATATTTTTATATTATATCGCATATAATTTTATCGCTGTTTAAATTAATAATTATAAAAACAAGTAATAAGCATATATTTTTTATAACAGCTTTAATTTTACGTAGTATTAATAATTTAGCAGCAATTTTATTAGCTAAATTAAAAATATTTTTTTAATATTTTATATATATTAGCAATTAATTATATATATTATATAATTAATTTTTAAGCAACTTATTAATAATTAACTAATTATTTTTAGCTTTAAAGCTATTAAAATATAACTTAGCTACCTTTATTTTATAAGCTATATAAATATACTTTTTAAAAACTTTAATGCTTAAATACTTATAATATTATATATATTAAAAAACAATTTAAAAATAATCTAGGTAAAATATTTATATTTATATAAAAAGTTTTGCTATTATTAATAAAAACATAGTAATATAACTCTTTAGCACTAAAAACAACACATTTTTATTATCTTATATATTAGCAAAAACAATTTAAAAACATTTTTAGCTTAAAACTCACGTTGTTTATATTAAACGCAAAAAAGCGAGAAAAACAACCTTGCGCTTTATTTTTATATATATACTACTAGTATATAAAAGTATTATAATAATTTAAAAGCATAATAAGTATAATTAAGAAATAAAACGTAATTATTATAATAACTAATAAGCAAATAAAAAATAATAAAATTAAAAAGCGTGCGAGAATTAAAGCATAAAAAAAAAAAAATATAATTAAATATTAAAAAAAAAAAAAATATATTTATAAGCGCGTAAAAAAAATAAAGCAGTATATATGCAAACATATAAAAAAAATAAAATAATATATAAACATTAATATAATATACTTTATTTATTATATAATAGTTATTTATATATTTTTTATATAATATATAATTATTTCTTATATAATGCGTGATTATTTTTTATATAATGCGTGATTATTTTTTATATAATATATAATTATTTTTTATATAATACGTAATTATTTTTTATATAATACGTAACTATTTCCTATATAATGCTTAAGTATTTCTTATATAATACTTAAATATTTTCTATATAATATATAATTATTTTTTATATAATGCTTAAGTATTTTTTATATAATGCTTATATATTTTTTATATAATATATAATTATTGCTTAATTATTTCTTATATATTTCCAGCCAAAAAAATTACTATATATTTTATTTAAAATATATATAAATAACAATTTATACTACATAAAATTACTAAAGCAAAGTATTTTTTTTTTTAAATCTACATAGAAAAGTGGAGTTACCCTTAGGTAAGCTAGGGGGGGGTACCCTTAGTTGATTTATATTCTCATTATCAATGGAACTTGAACGGGTAAACCTGGGGAACTACAGAATGATTGGAATCAGATTGGCCAATTCGAAAAGGGGCAGCTCCTGCTGGGCGTTATCACTCAGGTACCTTATCCCAGGCTAAGTACTGTTACCTCTGCGGTTAGCACCTAAGAGTGGCGAGCTGTAAGGGATATTGTAGGCGCTACAATTAGGGAGACTGCCTCGACTGCTATAATTTTCTGCTATGAAAGCAGGTAATTGTATATGAATATATATCTCCTGAGCTCGAGATTTTAAATGGTCATAAATTGTAAAATTGTCGACTCATTCTCTCGCATTCGTATCACTATACGTATACCTATCGGTAAGCTACCCCTCTGCACGCCTGGCACATAGCAGACAAGGATTATAGTATGCGAAGGAGTCGGGGTACACTACACACAACCTTCAAGGTACGGTGAGGTGAGACTTCTTTGATTTGCTTCCGCACGTCTAAATGTCCCCAAAGCCATAAGTCATTGTACGTGATCCAGCACGCAATCTGCATTACACGTTAGTGTACAGTACCTACATAGTACAGTGTTCGAAAAGAAAGGTGAGGTAGGCGCAACGGGATGATTTGCATAGTGCGACACTAATACAATAGTGTACCTAGACCCTGGAAAGTTTACATGTCTCTCTCGCGCGGTTGTAGTAGGGATGTATACCTACAGAGGTACTATGCAGGGGAGCTTTACTTTTTCCTCCCTCTCCTCTTTTATTTTTCTGCTGCTTCCCTCATGCACCAGAGTTCCGCGAAGGCGAGCTTGGACGGGTATTGCAGATACCGGTTACGGTAACCGTAACCTCCTTCAGGCGTATTAGTATTAGTATCGCTCGTTTACCCACCACCATCCAGGCTCTGTCTACACTAGGTAGGAGGTAGTATTCTTCTTATACCGTCCCTTCCTTCCCCCTTCTTCCCTCGTCTTGTTCCCTCTCAGTTCTCTACCATCTATCCGAGCTTAATCCTCTGAGCTTCTTCAAGCTCCAAGACTAAAGCTCAAATAGTTGCCCTCGGATATTTGCGTGTTTGCGCTGGTCGGCAAAACCCCTATACGGCCATGGCTTCCAACGCCAGTTTTACATCGCCTCTGGCCAACGCGATCCCTTCTGCCGGTGCTTTTGCGCCCCAGATCGAGTCCGTTGTTGATGCCGTCGTGAACGCAGGCCTGCTGACCTGGGTTGTCTCTCTTATCGCCCTGGCGGTCGCCTACGATCAGAGTAAGCAACTCGCGCTCACAATGATATTGTGGTCAGAGACCTCGTGACTGACGAATCTGCTATATAGTCAGTTATCTCCTCCAGAAGGGTACTATCGCCGGCCCTAAATTCAAGGAACCTTTTATTGGACCTTTCCTTGAGTCATTAGACCCCAAATTCGAAGAGTATTTAGCAAAATGGAACAGTGGCCCTCTTAGCTGTGTTTCTGTTTTCCACAAGTACGTCCTAGTCCTCTTCACTATGCCAGCCATTGGCTCATAATTCTCAACAGATTTGTCGTCATCGCTTCAACCCGAGACCTTGCTCGCAAAATCTTTAACGCTCCCCAATACGTCAAGCCCTGCGTCGTCGATATTGCTACGAAGATTCTGGGAGAGGATAGCTGGGTTTTCATGGATGGCAAGGAACATGTCGACTATCGCAAGGGTCTGAACAACCTTTTCACCCGAAAGGCTCTCGAATGCTATCTTCCGGGCCAGGAGGCCGAATACAAGCGGTATTTCGCTAGATTCCTCAAGCTGACCAAGGATGCCGGAGGCAAGCCACTTCCATTCATGCACGAATTCCGTGAGCTTATGTGCGCTGTTTCGCTTCGTACTTTCGCCGGCTATTATATGGCCGATTCCGCCATCAAGAAGATTGCCGATGATTACTATCTCGTCACCGCCGCCCTCGATCTGGTCAACTTCCCCATCATCATTCCCTACACGCGTACATGGTACGGACAGCGTGCCGCTCGCGAGACTATGGAGGAGTTCGCCAAATGTGCTGCTAAGGCCAAGGTTCGCATGGCTGCTGGCGGTGACATTACCTGCATCATGGATGCCTGGATCAAGGAGATGATTGACTCCAAGAAATGGGTTGAGGCTACCGAGAAGGGTCTCTCCACCGAAGGTCTGGTCAAGCCGTCCCCTATCATCCGCGAATTCTCGGATATGGAGATTTCTCGTACTATTTTCACCTTCCTCTTCGCTTCCCAGGATGCCACCAGCAGCGCTGCTACGAATTTATTCCAGGTTGTTGCTCAGAAACCTGAGATTCTAGACCGAGTCCGCGAGGAGAACTACCGTGTTCGTAATGGTGATGTCCATGCTCCTGTCTCGCTTGACCAACTAGAGTCTATGACATATACTCGTGCCGTCGTTCGTGAGCTCCTGCGCTGGCGTCCTCCTGTCATCATGGTTCCATACAAGGCCAAGAAGGCTTTCCCCATTACCGAGAATTACACTGTACCCAAGGGCGCCATGATCATTCCCACAACGTAC
Source organism: Xylaria sp. FL1042 (assembly GCA_022495085.1). Classification (NCBI taxonomy): domain Eukaryota; kingdom Fungi; phylum Ascomycota; class Sordariomycetes; order Xylariales; family Xylariaceae; genus Xylaria; species Xylaria sp. FL1042. The sequence continues at coordinate 4,981 of MU380320.1, forward strand.
ATGGCCCTGCGGGATCCCGAGATCTATGACAAGCCCGACGAATTCGACCCTGAACGATACTATACTGGCGATGCCGAAGAGAAGGGCAAGAAGAACTTCCTCGTTTTCGGTACAGGTCCCCACTACTGCCTGGGTCAGCACTATGCTCAGCTTAATCTGGCACTCTTTTTGGGCAAGGCTTCGCTCCTTTTAGACTGGAAGCATCACGCGACACCACTCTCCGAGGAGATCAAGGTGTTTGCTTGCATTTTCCCCAAGGTATGTACCCAAAAAAATCTACACAATTAATGATGACCATGGTTAACGTGATGTCCCAGGATGATTGCCCCTTAACATTCGAGGAGAGGAAGTGGTAAAATAATGTTGATGATACCAGCCTTGACGCCAAACAAGGTTATATAGAAATGAAGGCTCGGGCCGCCGCCCAACGATACGACACTCGTCATATTCGCAGAAGGGCTGACGATGCCTGCCGATTAGAACAATGAACTATACAAAGAGCGGGAGTTTAGAATAATTTTAATGATGGCCTTGTACATACTTGAATGAAAGCGACTTTGATATCGACACTAGTAGTCCTTCCCGCTCCATCAATCGCAACGACTGCGGGGGCTCGAGGTATCGTACTCTACGGCATGATGTGATGGAGTCGGATACTATCTAGAGTGGCGGAATAGACACCGAATGAGCTGACAGGTAGTTGGAATGGGGCTGATGAAGGAAGGATGGGAATGCGGCTGAACAAAGCTAGCCTTGAACCAACGAACCAACGAGCTTACAAGTACGCTTATCGACCATGTTATCGGGTGTTGGGTTGGTATTAAATATATCAGATTTATTAAATGCCCCTAAATTCATTTGACCATTTGTTTTCATAACGTCAATCCATGTCAGCCAAATCATAGCGTAGTGTCTGTCTTGTCTTTGGCCGGTATGCCCAACGTAACGGACGTCTTGGTATAAAGGTTAGATTTAATTGCCTTACTTTATAGAACGGGACCTAGTTATATTATCATCAGTAGGGTTTATAGAGACAGATGCCGAAACTAGATGTTTAAAAACAATATAGGGATCTTTAGGTAGATGGATATACAGAGTAGTCGAGGTTGGTTATTGTTGAGACAGATTGTTTGCTTACTCGTTTGCTTACGCTGGTATTTTAAAGAACTGAGAGACTTAGTTATTAACTCGAAAACCGATGGCTAAGCTCAACCCAGACCTAGTAGTTCACTTGAATCCCTTAACCTAAGTACCAAGTCAAAATCAACGTTGGACATATTTATTTATTAACTCGAGCTTCCCTAAGGTTAGGTTAGGTAGATGGAACAAGAGCCGTTCATGATAGGTCCTTGGCTAAGAACATCTACGGGAACGAAGCCGATTGGTTCCCCTCATTGGTAAGTTACTTTTCTCCTCGGTCGATTACGTAGTAGCTGCAACCATCTTTGCTTAACCTAGATAAAATACTTATAAATCAGACAAAAACCAACTTGTGAGATAACTGCGTGCGAATAAAAGAGAAATTTTTACGTTATTCAGTGTTTATTAAAGATCGACGGAAATAAACTACCTACCATCTAACCTAGCTCTATTACACTATTCCGTCAACACGAGCTAGCTATCCCACTCACATTCAACAATGACCTCGATCCCGGCCCGCCGCATCCTAACCTCCAGCGCATTGCGCCCGTATCTGCGCACAAGCGCCGTCGCATCGAATGGTCGTGCTGCTACTGCTGCTGCGTCATCGTCCGTGCGCGCGGCATTTAGCAGTAGGAGCTATGGCGCAACTACAATAGGGGTGGGGAGGACAGCGCAGAGGCAGCGACAGACGACGTCTACGCCGGTCAGGAATGTCGTAAGGTGGTCGACGACTTCGGCGACGGGGAGCAAGATCTGGACTTTCGACGAGGTATGTGCCGTGCCGCGCATTCTGCATTCTACGGATGTTTTGCGAAGGGAACGGATGCATTGTCATTGTCATTATCGACAACTTGATCCTTGCGATTTATCTATTACGCAGATGGACTTGAACGGAAGAAGCAAAAACGCAACCCACCCAACCAACCAACCAACCAACTAACTAACTAACTAACCACCTCTCTCTCTCTCTCTCACCAGATCAAATCCCTAACAACCACCCCCTCCCCAAAACCAACCCTAATCGACGTCCGCGAGCCCTCGGAGCTCTCCTCAACAGGATGGATCCCAGGGGCCCTGAACATCCCCATCACGACATCCCCAGACAGCTTCAACATCTCGGCCGAAGAATTCGAAGACCGCTTCGGCTTCGCCCGGCCGGAGAAAGACGCCGAGGTCGTGTTCTACTGCAAGGCCGGCGTGCGCAGTCGTGCGGCGGCTGGGATGGCGCGGGAGGCCGGGTGGAAGGACGTGGGCGAGTTTCCGGGTTCGTGGGTCGAGTGGCATGGGAAAGGGGGCGATGTTGAGCGGTGAGGTGGGTGATGTGGATGATGGGTATGGGTTGGCCGGGTGGGTGTGAGCGAGTGTGTGAATAAAGGGATGGGATAGAATGGCCTAAGGTTAGGTAGGATTAGAAGGTAACTCTTTGCCTGGCATAGCTAGGGATTGTTGGACTGGGTAATCAATGCACTCACTCACTGCCTGTCGTAATCCTGTATATAACCAACAACCGCAAGTGGCAGCACATAAACTGCATTGGAGCAAACCTGAACTTAGCATACTACACATATCCAAGAAAACTCACCTCATGAAGCAATAAAATACAGGTTAATGTGAAGAGATATAGATACACCGCAAGAAGTCTGCAGATAAGTTGAATAATCTGGTTAATATGCCCAAGCTAATCTACAGTACTACATGTGATATTACGGTACAAGCCAAGCCAAGCCAAGCCAAGCCAAGCCTAGCCTCCTAGAACGCCGAAGTTTCGAACTCTAGAGACTATTTCATATAGGTTCTTCGAGACAGTGCTAGCTTAGTCCATGGTTAACAAAACCTAGGTAATTAGAAGACCGTATAAATCGGTGAAATGTGTTATCACAAGTGAGTGCCTCGCATCCCATCTCATCCCGTCCATCCATCCATCTAGTAAATCATCTCTTTAGAAAAAAGCCCTCGCCGCATCCCCGGCATCACCGTCTTTACCCCCGGCATCCTTATCACCTTCGCCAGGCTTCCAGGTATGCACGTCATTCAACGGGCTAGCAGCGGCAAAGAACAAGATCTTGATGGCGAGCGCGAGGCCCATGTGCAGGGCGACGACGAGGACGAGGAGGATCTTGCTTGTCTTGCGATCGGTGGCGCTGAGGACGGGGTATAGGTTGCGCAGCAGGAAGAATACTGACACGGCCCAACCGACGCCCACGAACACCCAGTTCAGGATTGTCAGTGGCGACCAGCTAATGAGCGCCACTGGGATCCAGATTAGATTCGAGTAGCCGTAGAGGGCCCAGCACTCGAGTAGGTTCGCGGATTCGGAGCCGAAGTAGCGCAGTGCGCCGTACAGCACGACTGGGATTACGAGTGTGTAGCCGTAGATTAATCCAGCGGCGCCTGTTGAAGACATTTGAGTTAGCTAGGCGCTTAATGTGTGGCGAAATCATGGCCCAGAAGTATGTAGGAGAAACAACTCTATGGTTTCGATAGTCAAGTCGACGAAAGGGAAGACACGAACACCCAAGACACGATATCCTCGCAAAAGGGGACAGCAGGGAGGATAAACAGAGAAACCACATACCACTCAACAACTCAAAGTCATACGCGAAAGGCCCAGCCCCCTTATTAGCAAGGTACTGACTAATAGTACCACCAAGGAACAAGATCAAGACGACGGTCGTAGCGATCCAGAAGGGACCGTACAGATCGGGGTTCCCCTCGAGCACGTCGAGGAAGTTGGCGCGCGGATACAGGGCAGCCCAACACCGCGCCATGACGGAGTTGGTGTCGACGTCGAAGAACTGCGCGTAGAACGAGAGCGTCCATAGATACCGCTTCGACGCCGCGCCGCCGCCGGACGAGCCGCCTGCTGTGGCGGGAGGAGGGAGGCCCGAGGATGACGAGGGCGTGTATTTGCGCCCCGTTGTGGAGGCGTCTGTGAATGTCGACGTGTGGAATTCTAGGTCTTCTTGGAGATCGGTGTGGCCGAGGTCGCCCTGGGGTTAATGAGATATGTTAGTTTAGACCCCTTTATTCATTCATTTCAATTGTTGGTGGTTGCCTTGAAGCTCTAAGTTGGGGTTGGAATCGGAGTCCAGAGCATTCAGAGCAGAACACGGCGGTATATATATATAGGAAAGCCAAACAAACAAGCTAGTTACCTAGCTAGACGGATCGCTCGTAGCCTTGACGGTGCATAGATATGGAAGGTACGCATCTAACTCACATCGTCATCAACGTCGACGACGGCATCGTAGCCCGCGCCAGCCATCTTTCTCTTTCTCTTTTCCCAACTCTCCGGTCCGGTTCACGACACTGGAGATATTACTAGTTCGTATCTATTATAAGACCTCGTCTGAATGTTTGGGCGTATGCGCGTGTTGCGCCTGCTGAGGTCAATCAATCAATCAATCAGTCGGCGGATTCGCGATGCTAGAGCTTGTCGTTGAAGCTCGGAGCTTGCTAAATGATTGCCTGATAGATGCTACATACGTATAAGTAGGCCAGGTTAGGTAAGGTAGCCTGATTAGGTAGAGGTCACGAGCAGCAATGCCGAGCTTTTACCGTGTTTAGCGTAGCTGGACTCCACTATGTACTTGCCTAATTCGGGCAACATTTATCTATTCGACATTCAAAAGTCTTCTAGATAGTGTAGAGTTGAGTTTGGACTCAAAATAAGAGTAGTTTATCAGTTAGTATTCTCTTTCTATCTCATAAATATATGACCAAAGGGATTCTCATATACTCTTTTCTCGACTTATGTAGCTAGTTCAGGTGGTAGTAAGTGCCAGCGGCAACATCAAGAGAACTAAGTAGAAGGTAGATACCAGCGAGAATTAGGTAAACTCCCAAACACGGACGTTTGCAACCATTTTGCACCTAGCTCTAAAACAGCAGGACCAGGAGGTAGTGAATATCCGTCAAGACTGGTCTCGCGTCGAAAACATGGCATACGGAACAAGTCGGTGTTCCGATTAATTTCCTGGATACATGTTCTTTCATGAGGGTTGTCTTTTCCAAAACGTAAAAATGGTGAGTATAAAAAAAGAAAAAAGAAAAGATATATATACGAGAATAAAGAGGAAAGAAAAAGACTGGCGATCGCTTCAAGTACCTAAAAAGGACGTGGTTTATCCTAAGCACTTCCTCGGTTTTCTTTCCCTTCCCTGTTCTGAATACAGAACGCTAATATTCCGCCGCCCCCCCATTAACCCTAGAAAATAAAAACCCTGTACATAAGCCGTTTGATTATATGCCATGAAATAAAGAGGCGGATATATGGTCGGATATCTTAATGAGAGAAAGGGATGGAAATACATCATCGTTAGAAATCATGATTAAAAGAAAGTCGCGTCGCTCGTAACCATCTAACCCACCTTCTTTTTCCCTCCCCCCCCCCTTTCAAGCTCCGCCCTCGGCCCGCCGATTACCGCGTATTGTGTGCCGCTTGGCCTGGTGAGTCGCCTAGATCCTCCGAGTTCTCGTGGAATACGCTCGTTCTCAACGAGCTGCTCGTACCGGGGACTCGGCTGGGTCCCGTCTGGGCACCATTACGGCTTTGATGTACGGCCACGTAGTCCCCGGCATCGTTGTAGTCGTCAAGCGCGCTCGGCGGACTCGGCAAGGGCGGGCTGACTGGCCCGTTGTCGAAGCCTGCGTGTATCGCTGGCGATGATGACGAGATGCTGGGCGCTGACGTTGAACTGATGGTCCCGCCGCTTAGATTCCGTTGGTGGTCGCTGTAGCGGCTCATGTCGCTGACGATCTCGTGGCGGTTGGGCTGCGGCGTTCTTCGCGTCGATACGACGTTTCCTAGTGATGGCGAGTCGGGCCGGTCGAACCGCTCCAACGTCGCTGCCACCAAGGGTGGGGGCAGTCCGGCTTGCGGCGAGCCGAGGCTGCTGGGCTGCTCTTGTGAAACCGAGCCCGTGTTGAAGGAGGGCGCCTTGAGAACGGGATGCGGCGAGCCGGAATGGGAAGATGTGCGAGAACGAAGCAGGGGTCCGCCAAGCTCCAAAGGCGGCGAGGTGCCTACGTGCGGTTAGCTATGTTGTTTTGTGAACTAGAGGAGAAGAGGGAGACGTGATTCGAGAAGTTGCGCACCCGGAAGCTCAAAGTATTGTTGATCCCCAGGCATCTCGTGTTGCCATACCTGGGGAGCGGACGGTGGGGAGACGACTCCTACTGAGCGCATTGGTGTATCATTTCGGCTTTCCATGTAGTCGAGGCGGCTGGAGGGGTCTTCCGTTGTGGTCGTCTGTGCTTTGTCATTGGTACTATTCAACCATTTCCCGATCCAATTGAGATGGTCCGCCTCTGTCGAGCTATCACTTCTGCCATTCTTTGACAGTAGCATTCGCTTTCGCCAGAGCAGAATGCCCAACACGATGGCTGTGATAAAGACGAGGCCGAGAACTACGGATAGGACTGGCGCAACCCAAGATGGGGTGCCTCCTCCTCCCTTGTTATCATCCCATGTACCTCTGGTTCCATTGCTCGGGCCCTGTGAACTATAGGGATAATTGGGCGTTATCTTCGAGGCTGGATACTTTGTAGCAAAAACACTTTCAAGTCCTTGGGTGGTCCAGCCGCTTGGGCTCGGAGTGGTCATAGTAGCGCCACCCGTGTAGTCGCCCCCGATCTTATCATGTACCATCTGGGGGACGCCGTACATGTTCCAGTTGTTTGGGTCATATGAGCTCAGCCATTTCCCCTCCGTAAGGTTGAAGACGTCAAGAATGCTTCCAAGACAATTTATGGCCGCCCCTACCATGGGCCGAAACCCTCCCACAGTTACCATCTGATCCGGGTAGGGCGTCAAGCATTGGTGACCAGCACGAGCGTGGTTCGGGTCGCTCGATGAATACAATTTTGTCCACGTGAAGGACGGCAGTGATAGAACCCATACATCGTCGTTGAAATTTTCTGTCTCATGAAGCCCATCATATCCGCCGTAATAGTATATATTGTGGCTCGAAGAATCCTGAGCGGTCGCGACAACAGCGCAACCCATAGCCAATGCAGGGGGGCCTCCAGTGGTTAGTTGCTGATACCATTTATCGCCAGCAACATCGTATATGTCAATGTTAGACATATAGGTTGGGCTATCTTTTTCCTTCTCGGGAATTAGTGACTTGCTAGTGGCCTAAAATTAAGCGTGGCTTACACTTTGAGCTATATTCAATGATGTTGAATTCACATTGTTGTAATCAGGGTACAAGACACCTCCTAGGACCACCAGTATTCCCTGTTCTCCGACTGGCACCCACACTACCGATGGATTTGCTCGGCTTGGAATATATGAGGGGAGAGTGACATTCGACCACTTCTCCGATTGCTGCTTGCTAAGATCGAGAGTAATGAAGGTGTTAGAAACGTTGGTAGGGTTAAGGGAGTCATTGATGGATGGTTGGTAAATCGGGCCCCACGACGGCGACCGATATCCCCCAAAATACCACGCCTTGTTCTCGGAAGGGGCGTTGGCAGCACCACCATACGTGACATATCGAGTCATGCCATCAGGTAGTTTACTTGTCAGAAAATCTGGCAGGAAGTTGTCCTTCGGCGGCCCATACCAAGAGGCTTGATAGGCCGTGACGTCATCAGCATCCGGAGGAGAAAGAGCCGCAGTGTTCTTCAACAACCCTCCATAAAGGAAGAATTCATGATTATTTGCAAGCATTGCGCCATCGTAGTAGTTTGGGCCAATATTATTGCCGCCTTTGGTTATTGTCTTCAAGATGCTGGTGAGGTTGGTGCTAGAGTTGAATGGGATACTGAGGTTCAGTGTATATGTGAATCCTTGAGGATTACCTACATATATGCGAGATAAGTATAGATCTTTCTTTGTATATTAGGAGTACTCACCATCTAGTATCGGATAGCCTACGGAGCCATCTACAAACCCCGGTACCCAATAGAGGAAACCACCATCCATGTAGATCGTGTCATTCAGCTGTGCCGCTGTTCTTAGATTGTTATTGAAACTGTACATTCAAGAGATACTAAACGAAGGATGTATACCTCGAAGCGCTTTCCACGCACACATCGTGGTATTTTTCTGGTTACTGGCCCATTCTGATTGTTGCCCGTTGACCCGTGATGGGAAGCCAGCGATAACCGCAACAACCAGTATCCCGGTCCGATACATCTTGTATGCAGACACCGGTATCTTCCGCTGTAATGAAAGAACGCAGGGAACGAGGGAGGAAACGAATCAGAGAAGAGAGATGAGCTCATTCCATCATACGGGGAATAAGCGCTGGGAGGGAAATGCACACGGCGGAACACTTCAGCGTAGTAATGATAGAAGATTGCCCCTTAGGCAATCAGAATGGTATATCGAATCGCGACCTCAAGTTTAATTGTTAGGGGTATCACCGCCGGAGGTTCAAGGACAGAATATTGACTCAAGGAAGCAGACAACAAGACGGAGTTGGTCAGTACCTCGTCGGCCTAGGAGGCAATCGAAAGGCTCACGAGCCGGCCCCACACAGAACAATGAAAGAAGAAGAGATGGCAAAGATAGTTGGAGGTTAAGGAAGGCTTCGACAGGAAGACTTAAGGTTCAATCAGGCCGCCAATCTAGACCTGTCGGTTGACAACTGCTATAACAAATATGTTGACAGTCCTCTCCTCATGTAATCTCTACTGTAAGCCTTTCGACTATAGCATGCAGGCCAGGCTACCACACCATCTAGAGAAAACGTTCGCCTACCGCCGATAAGCCTAACCCTCAAATGAGGGTAAGCGAAAAGGTTATAATATTCTGGAGCGGAGGTAGACGGTGAATTATTCGAATCGAATGAGTATGTGAAGCTGTCTTCTAGGGAAATAATCTAACTATTTCTCGAATAGTCGTGTTATCTTGGAGAAAGACACAATTTCAAACTAAGTATATCACTAGCCTTGCCAGCTGTACTGATGTCTGAACGCGGACATCCAGATGTGATAGTGTTGGCTGTAAGGAGAAGCAAGCTGCTCTTAGAGCCCAGTCATTCTGGGGGGCCAGCCTGCTTCGATTAGCTTCTTAGTACGAGAGCGAGTAATGCAAATCACACATGTGCTCGCGTTCTGAGCATATACAGTACTCCGTAGTGGACAGCTGGAAGAGCCTGGTCTCAGTGGCGAGGGGAATAGCTAAAGCGCCAAGACGATGTTGCTGCCCTGACATGCCGCAATACGGCAAGATCTGACTGCAAGTACAAGTCAGCAACCAATATACTGGTATCTAGAACCAACCGGGAAGAGTTCCTCCAATGGGAATGCTACCTACAGTTGGAGAGGGTGGGCGCACGAACCAAAATAGCCAAGCGTGAGCAGAAAAAGCTCATCATCATATACTGCTACTGTAACCTGTACATACTAAGTAGGATGGCGGTGTTGAAATGGTCTTACAGGCAGAGAACAGAGGACGGTATTCCCCATTGGCTGTTCAGGCCGTTGCTGCATATAGCAGGAACCTGGGGATGTTGGTTATCGTGCAGATAATTGTATGCACGGCTGCTGACGGGCTGGGGAGGGGGTTGGTCATTCGACTATGAGCAGCGTACCAACGATCTCTTGCTACTACGGAATAAGTAGGCCAAATACAGACTACTCTACTGTACTAGTACGTGGTGCCCTGCCTGCCTACGTAGTACGTAGATGGTATAAGTAGTGGAAGAGCTTCCCTGAGTTATTGTGTTTTGTTGGCATCCCTAGGCTCATTGTCGCAAGCCAAGTCTCGGTGGTCTGCGCAGAAGGCATAATTGAGAGGACAAAACCGGAAAATTACTGAGATATCTTGTTTATTCCCTCGGCTCACGTAGTACGCCAATTCATCAGGATAATAGATCGTGTCTTGTATATTTATTGCCGGGGTTGCCGCCCTTACGGTTGGAAGGTAGTAGAAAAAGATGTAGCCTGATAGAAGGACCGTTAGATTCCGCTCTCAGAGGTGTTAACTAACATCTAAGTAGGGTTTACTTAGCAGGTTAAGTCAAGTATGTAAGTAGTGTTGGCGTTGAACGTCAGAATCACTGCATGTGTCCTCCCGTTGCTAGCCAATCAAATCACTAGAAAAGTTCCAGAAGTCAGAACTTCCAAGCCTCTAGTGTAATAATTGAAGACCCTAACCCTGCTGGGCTCAGCTCCTTACCCTTTGAGGTTAGAATAGCCGCATCTCATCATAGCTACAGTCCACAACCCTGTGTCGTTAATTGATGGTCATATAGCTGTTGGTTACCTTGGCCGACTACAACACTAATTTCTATATACATCAACGGGCTTCTTTCGTTCATTATTATTATTATTATTTTCTCTCTCTCTCTGCTTTCCAAAACCGCTAGGTTTACTCATACATGAGCAGATGATAAACCATAGTTTGAACTTGAAGAGACTCTTGTAATATATACTACGTGCTCATCAACGCAGTCGACTCGGGAGGCTGGTTTGATTCATGGCCGCCGAGACTTACCCCGCTTCTTCTATCTGTCTCTTCAAAGCCTCCCAACAAGCTTGAGCCAACAAGCACTTACAAATACCGGTAATGTCGGTGCACGGCTGTATTCCTACCCAAGCGCCTATCTATCCTGGGCAGTGCTACGGCTGTAAACCCCTCGCCACCAGTCTTAGACTCTTAGCCAGATGTGTCTATACTACCTCGACCTAAGTACTGCAAGTCCACATTGCTGTAGCTTTCCCTTGGTCCTACCTGAGCGTGGGAGATTCCGCGCTGACGGTGGTGATGGTAACATGGCACCACGAAAACGGTTAGGGTCCGGGCAGGCTAATACGAGCTGATATCGACAACTACTACGATTATACTACCGCCGCCTTGAATAGTAGCTTAGCCGCAAACTCTCCAAGACTTGCCGCTGGCAACACAAATACGTGTCCATCATCTCAAGGACCGTATATCACCGTTGGTCAGACAGGATAGTAATAGTAATATTCCCCCTCAAGCTCTATCAGTACGCTAGAATGAAAATCCCCTCTCCAAACCCTCTTCTTTCCAGGTCGCCGGCACTGGTCTCTATGTGGTACACTTATATATAGTATTTCCGGAGCCGGCCCGTAATCGGCAGTGTCTCGACCATTCGACAATCTAAGAGAAAGACAGCGAGAGACAGAGACGGAGAGACAGTTGGAACTTGTAATGTAGTCGGTAATTGAAGCTGTTACTGGATATTAATACGATGTCGGCGACCTGGCGGCACCATGTCACTTGACTGGAACAGGGTGGTGCCAACACACGATGACACTGCCCATTCACCATGCTATGTTCATGGCCTGATCCCACACTCGCCCGCTCGGGACGGGCGAGTAATACGTGACATCGAGATCCGTCATCATCTATACGTAGTGTACCTGGAGGCCAACGCTCTAGAAGAGACGACAGGACGTTCCATCGTTCCACAGCATCTTGCCTGGCCACTGGCGTCGTCCGAACCCCTGCTTCTTCATGCTTGTTAGTCAATAGACTGAACCACCTGCATATGCACGTACACTTCCTCGGCCTTCACTATCACATGTGGTAAGCCTGTGCAGGGAATCCTATCCGAATCCCGGAGCAGCTTACACGGCTGTATGTCTTCTGGGCGAGAGAGCTTGCTGTATTGGGAAAGTCGCCGCCCCTCTTTCTGCTTGCTTAGGACACTCGGCGCTCTCATCAGAGACAAGAAGAAAATAGAGGGGCCCGTTACTCCAAAGCTCCCCTGCAAGGTCAATCTTCGTGTTACCGAGCAACTTACTCGTTGCCCCCGCTCTTGGCAAGATTTCGCTGCGACTCCTCTCCCGGCATAACTAATTTGGCAGCTAACAGGCCAGGCAGTTGACATCTCCCGGAGCTTAATTAGGTCCCGAGACTGAGAGCTTCTCGCAACCTCCCCAGTTTAGCTTTTGCAGCCTCTCTGATCAAGGTCGTCCTCGATGTTTCTGGAGGGAGTTGGGTTCACTATGAATAGCAACTAGGTGTCTGCAATTAGGAAGACGCCTAGGTCAGCCACTTGTTCCGGTAACTGGGAGAGGAAATCGGACTACTGTAGGCTGACGGGACTCGTGTACTACGCGGCGATGCGAAATAACCGGGATTACACAGTTAGATCTCCTCTTACAAGGGTCAGTTAGTTGTTTCCGTCAACTCTGGAAGATGCGAGTGGAGGGGTGCTCCGTCCGGAGCTGCAACCTTGCTTAGGTAGCTGTGCTCTCTTGGCTTGTTTGGTCGTGTATTCACCTATGCTTCCTTTTTTTCTTTTTAAGCCTTCAGCCTTGCCCAGCTTGCCCCTCGTTTTCTTGAAGCCTGAAGCTCCCGCCGAGTCCTCGCGTTCGTTTACATTGAGTGATTCCTCTTGCGACTAAGGTGTTGTTATAATTGGCACGACTCTCACTTATTAGCACCAGCGAGCTTCCTTCATCCATCCAAGCACCCATTAACTGGTTAGCTTCGCCTTCGAGCTACGAGCTCAGAGCACGGCCTTAAAGGGGAGCTCTCCAACTAGCTTCGTAACCCTTCTAGTTAGCACGACAAGTCTCGTAGGATTCTCCCTAGCAATTCTTCTCGCTGTTCTCCCATTGAGCTAGATCCTTGACGGCCATTGGACTCAGCGACGTGCTCCTCTTCACACAGCACTAAGTCATACTCGCGGAGCCACTCGTTCAAGATATACCACAAGACTGACTCCAACCTTCGCTTTGGGATAAGTAGTCGAAATCCACCACACCAGTTTGGTTGGATCTATCAATCGCTTCATTATGATACTCGTGTACTGGCTCTCGATAGGGGCAGTAGCTGCGTCCGCCTCTCTATTAAACGTAACCAGCGTTGAGCAGAACCAATGCTCCCCGGCCGAGGCTTATACTGTCACTGAGACCGTAACAAGCTAGTAAGTGTGCCTAAAACTGATATCTCATATCGAGGGTAGATGCTCACCTTAGGGGAAGTGGTACTTCTACCGTTTTCGAGTCCTTCTACAATAGCTATGAGCAAACGGTGGTAGAGGACCATACAATTACGATAACCATCGGCAGTGAAGAGACCCCAACACAGCAGACTGGCGAGGTAACTAGTGATTATGAATATTGGGTACGTCCAGAAAAAGCTCTTGTAACATGATCTTCAATCCTGACTTAGTTCTAGTCATATCCTACCTCTTCTGTACTATGTACTACGGATTGGTACGGCGGGGGCAACACAAATTGTGTTACAGTCACGACATGGATAACAACGACGTCGACAATCATCAAACCAACGACTAGAACGACGACGGTCATCAAGCCCACGACTATCACCGAGACAGTCACCAAAACCAAGCCAACGTATATCACAGAGACTGTTACTAAAACCAAACCGACGTATATCACAGAGACAGTCACCAAGACGCGCGACCACTATTACACCATTACCGATACAGTGACCGATACCATATATACGACTGCGACAGAGGAGACAACTACTACAACGACTGATATAGAAACAGACGTGATTATCACTACCGATACGCTGATCTATACGACGGTGGTTCCCACAACAATCACAGAAGTAATAACTACCACTACGGTTATACCTACAACTATTGTGTCCGATCATACCTTTACAACCACAGAATATGTTACGGAGACCTATATGACCACAATCTACATTACATCCAGTGTTACACAAGTAGTTACCAGTATTGTAACTGATACTGTCACTACTACTGCCACTGATACTACCACTGAGACTGATACTTCGACAACTACTTATACTACGGTAATACCAACGACAACTACCTCGGTGATAACCACAACTGACATCGTACCTACGACAATTGTGGTTAACTTCACATCGACAACAACGGAATTTGTTCCTACAACCTACACGACTGAGGTCATAATTACAACCAATATTACGCAGATTGTCACAAATACTGTGACGGATACTGCCACCACAACAACCACGGAGGTGTCAATATCACCAACCACAGACACGGTGACGGATACCACTATCATCGTTTCTGTATCGCCGACGACAGAGGTGACGACCTCGCTCGTGACGCTGACTAGTACCACGACATTTGTTACTGTATCGGAAATCTCAATCACAGATTCTGTAACGAGCACGGCTAGCTTCACAACAACTCAAGTGATCACAACTGTGTTGCCAACGACGATAACACTACCACCGGTTACCGCGACACTTCCTCCAGTTACAGTCACAGTTGAATCAGTTTTCACGCAAGTGAGCACGTGCCCTATACCCTCGAATACTCCCGGGACAGTCGTCACTCCCTACGACCCCAGATCCGACAGGACATGGGGTTGCTTACCGGGGACCGTTTGCAACCCTCCAAAGCCGGGCGGCTGCAATGTCTATGCGAATCTTCCCGCTGCATCCTACGTCTGTGAGAATCCGATCTGGTGTATCCCTTCGCCTTCGTACCCAAGCGTCAAATGGCCCGATAACAGCACAAGCTACTACCCTCCTACGGAAGGGTACTTCAACCTCGCACCTGAAGCCTTCGGGCTCAGCGATGATATTTTCGAGGCCAATTATGTACTAACCACCATAGCCGGCACCCCCACCTCCTTACTCACGGGCAACTATGGATCGCACACAGACCTAACCGCTTATCCCCCCTCAACCACAGAGAGCGCGTACACCACCGCGGAACCGCGCAGTCCGAAGTCTATCAAGCTATCGAAGCGAGGCCCGACGGCGCCGTCTATATGCTACGACACCTGCAACAACGCGGTCCTTGAGGCGCAAGCCGTGGGGAAGACTCCGGATCTGTGTGATGCCGGCTCGGTATTTATGAGCTATTACAAGGGGTGCCAGCAGTGCATCGCCGCCAACGTCGACAACGTGCAGCTCACGGAGCGAGACTATCTAGAGCCGGCCTTCGAGCAGTGGATCACCTTTTGTGACTCGATTAATACTACCCCCGGTGGCGGCGGTGGCGGACAGTCCCAGCTGTCGCCCACGGGGCCGCAGACGACGGAAGAGGGCACCCCGCCGGCGTCTACGACGAGTGCCGTCTCGATCCCGTCAGAATCATCGAGCTCGTCGACATCGTCGTCCTCCTCCTCTACGGAGCTGACTACGCCATCCCCGTCGACCTCTGCGCCCGTAACTACTCCGCCGACGACCGTGGTCCCGACAACCGTGGCCCCGACGGGCAACTCCACGACGGTGTCTTCGGCAACCTTGACTTCGTCAACGCCGGTGGTGGCGGTTGGCGCGCGCGGAAAGGGTGTCTCGGGGTCGCGGTCGTTCTTCTTTACGCTTCTTTCTATGATTTTCTTGTTTTAGCCATGGAACCCGGGCAATACTATCACATGCATGATTTTATTTATTAGGATTTGGCTTGTCTGATGGTCTACCTAGTAATTACATTAATTCCGGTCTATCTTTTGCAAATCTGCATATCACATTCATATACTTACTCACATGGGCGGGGGGGGGGGGGGGGCGGGGGGGGCGGGGGGGGGGGGGGGGGGGGGGGGGGGGGGAGGG
>MU380320.1:20600-83519 GCA_022495085.1 Xylaria sp. FL1042
TTTCCAAAAAATAAAAAAAAATTAAAATAATAAACCCCCCCCCCCACCCCCCCCCCCCCCCCCCCCTTTTTTTTTTTTTTTTTTTCGATCCTGTCTTCTTTGCGATCCTCTTTCAGTTTTACTCAGGATGTCTGCAATAACACTGAAAGTCTGAGCCGAATTCGGGTCTCGTTGGGGAGGGAAGTGCATGATATAGGATCATTGAACGACAGGTTCACACACATTCATTTGCATTATATATGGCGGCATTTATAGAGGGATTTTGGTATTTTTATTCATATTTTTATTCCTTTCTTCTTGGTTGGGTTGGACTTTCATATGATACCCGGTGGGCGCTAGGACACTCCTTTTGACGCAGAACCATGCCGTCACGAAATCATGAAAAGGCAAGAGAGGGAAAGGGAGGATTTATTCGCACTTGGTGTGGCAGGTTCTTACCAGGCAGGGATGGAGAGAGAGAGGCAGATCAGGCTGCCATTAGGTATACATGCCTATATTGCTCTTGGTACTAGGGTCGTAAGTAGGCAGGTAGTTAGTGAAGTAAATAGGGGTTATGTGTGGGAGGGATGCCGACCAGCGAGAGCGATGGGATTTAATACGGACTCCTGCATTATTTCTTCATGGAGGGTTGGGCATTGCGGACCGTGATGGAGATAATGGTGTCAATGAGGACATGGAGTGTAGGACTCAATGCAAGTAGATTCGGATGGGGAAAAGAAGAGAATCTACCTATCTGTTTGAATCATATATACAAACAATATATAAATGAGTCTTTGTTATTTATTGCAAGACAGCTAGCTAACCTACCTTTAGGCAGCTTATTCATTCTATAAAAATGCAGGGAGTGAATGTCACTGGTGAGACACACAGATGGAGAGCGAAACAGATAGAAGACGGGACGGCTGATAGGATTGACTCAGACGGCGGACAGCACCGCCACCATTTTTCATAGTAATGGTGAGCCACTGATGTACCTGGGTGGTGCGCGCTACCCGCACTATGGTAGCTTGTACCTACCCCGCCATCAGCGCCTGTAGGTATACTAAGGTAGGTTAGGTACGGAGACTTAGGTACTACCCGGTAGCTCGGAAACAAGGCGCATGATTTGCTGAGAAATCCCATTCAATGCGATACGTCAGGTACCTTAATGCACATGGCAAAGAAGTAATATATATATATATATATATACTCTGCATCTGAAAGGTAGCTCTTTTTTTCTGTCTTGAAACCAAGAAGACACGAGTCTCTTCTTTCTGTTCCTCTTACTTTATCTAGCTTGGTAGCTATATAAAACTAGTCTTTCCTGTCTTCTTTTGTCTCTATTGGCCCTGGCAAAAAATACGTCATAAATTGACTACGGGCGGCAACTACCTAGTATACATACTTAAGTACCTATACCTTAAGAAGTACCCTCCCGGGTCAGCTATTGGCGGGGTCATTTTTCCCTACCTCTACCCAGTAATCGGAGACTCGACAGAAGTAGTCCTCTCCTTCGACTTTACTTTTTTGCATTATACAAAAAGTGAAACTACTCCCTACACCGAGCTCAGACAGCACCCAGACAAACCTCATAACATTGTCGCTGAGCACCAATATACCCCCCCTATATTCTCGATAACTCGGGCAAATTACTCATTCGTCTCGACCAACTCACGAGAAGCCGCCAAGATTCCTTCCGACAGGGACGACCAGGACAAGCTGGGGAAGCGTAAACTCTCGAACGGAGGTCTTCCCTTCTCCCCAAAGAGAACCATGACCGTAAGTCTGAATCTGAACCTCGATAAACATGAACGTAAACATATACATAAGCACGCGCATATGTATAGGCATAGAGGTAGAGGTAGAGGTAGAGGCAGAGGTAGAGGGAAAGAGAAACGGGAAAATTCATCTCGTCTTGTATTGTTGCTTTGCTTTAAGTTCAAGAGCCTGACTAACCTATCTCTCTCGCTTTTACACAGGACACCAAAATGGCCTCGGGCGGTGAAGTCGACCTGGTCACTCGGCTCCAGGTCGACGACTCGGTCGTCTCGGACACGACCGAAATCGACGAGTCCCTCTACAGCCGACAGCTTTACGTCCTGGGTCACGAGGCCATGAAGCGCATGGGTGCCTCACACATCCTCATCGTTGGTTTAAAGGGTCTGGGTGTCGAAATCGCAAAGAACATTGCTCTTGCTGGCGTCAAGAGCTTAACTCTCTACGATCCCACACCCGCCGCCCTTGCCGATCTCTCCTCCCAATTCTTCCTCCACCCCGAAGATGTCGGTAAACCCCGCGATGCTGTCACAGCACCTCGTGTTGCCGAGCTGAATGCATACACGCCTGTCCATATCCACAAGTCTTCAAGGTAAGTTATATGGCTAGCTATGTGTTTGGGTTTGTGCTTCTTCTTTGTCCGTACGCCTGTCTGCTAATCATTGTACGGCCAGTCTTACACAAAATCTAGAGCAGTTCGACAAGTACCAAGTAGTAGTTCTTACAAACCAGCCTTTGCAAGACCAACTCATCATTAGCGACTACTGCCACTCGAAGGGCATCTATGTCATATCTGCCAATACCTACGGTTTATTTGGTTCTATATTCTGCGACTTTGGTGATAAGTTCACATGTATCGACCCGACAGGCGAAAACCCGGTCAGCGGTATCGTAGCAGGTATCGACGAAGAGGGTTTGGTTTCTGCGCTGGACGAGACGCGGCACGGTTTGGTAGATGGCGACTATGTCACGTTCTCTGAGATCGAGGGTATGGAAGGTCTCAATGGGGCTGAGCCAAGAAAAGTTATTGTAAAGGGTCCTTACACATTCTCTATTGGCGACGTGTCTGGCCTAGGCCAGTACAAGCGAGGCGGCTTGTATCAGCAAGTAAAGATGCCTGCTGTCATTAATTTCAAGTCGATGTCTGCGTCCTTGAGGGAACCCGAGTTCGTGCAGTCCGACTTCGCCAAGTTCGAGCGACCCCAGTTGCTTCATGTGGGTTTCGAAGCCCTAAATGCATATATACAATCCCAAGGCCACGCCCCTCGTCCGATGAACTCCGATGATGCTTCAGTTCTAGTCGAGTCTGTCAAGGCCTTTGTTAAGAAGGAGAAGATCGACCTAGAAATTGGCGAAAACGAGGAGAAGATCATTCGAGAGCTCAGTTACCAGGCGCAAGGCGACCTTAACCCCATGGCTGCGCTTTTTGGTGGCCTTGCTGCTCAAGAAGCTCTGAAAGCCGTGTCTGGAAAATTCCATCCTATGAAGCAATGGTTTTATTTCGACTCGCTAGAATCACTTCCCGCAAGCTCGGAACGAAATGAAGAGCTTTGCAAGCCTATTGGGTCCCGTTACGATGGGCAAATCGCAGTCTTCGGCACGGAGTATCAGAAAAAGCTCGCAGACGTGAAGCAGTTCCTCGTTGGAGCTGGTGCTATTGGATGTGAGATGCTCAAGAACTGGGCCATGATTGGACTTGGTGTAGGACCTAAGGGCAAGATCACCATCACAGACATGGATTCCATTGAAAAGAGTAATCTTAACCGACAGTTCTTGTTCAGATCCAAGGATGTCGGTCAAATGAAGAGCGATTGCGCTGCCAGAGCTGTGACGGCTATGAACCCGGAGCTAAATGGCCATATTGTGTGCTTGAAAGATCGCGTTAGCCCCGACACTGAGCATATTTTCAATGAGGAGTTTTGGAAAAACCTGGACGGTGTTACAAACGCTCTGGACAACGTCGAGGCAAGGACATACGTGGACAGGCGATGTGTTTTTTTCCAGAAGCCTTTACTCGAAAGCGGTACTCTAGGCACAAAGGGCAATACCCAGGTCGTTCTCCCCAAGTTAACTGAGTCGTATTCATCGTCCCAAGACCCCCCCGAGGTGTCATTTCCAATGTGCACGCTCAGGAGTTTCCCCAATAAGATCGAGCACACGATTGCTTGGGCCCGAGAGCTCTTTGAAACCTCCTTCGTTAAGTCTGCCGAGACCGTTAATCTTTACTTGAGCCAGCCGAATTATCTAGATACTACCCTGAAGCAGGGGGGTAGTGAGAAGGCGACCCTAGAAACAATTCGAGACTATCTTGTGACCGACAAGCCACTAAGCTTCGAGGATTGTATCATCTGGGCACGGATGCTGTTCGAGAGCAAATATAACAACGCTATTCAGCAGCTTCTATACAATTTCCCGAAAGATGCCGTGTCGTCGAGCGGTGCCCCGTTCTGGTCTGGACCGAAGCGAGCACCGGATGCGCTCAAATTTGACACCAAAAATCCCACCCACTTTGGCTTCATCGTCGCCGCTGCCAACCTTCATGCCTTTAACTACAATATCAATACTAAGGGTATCAACAAGGAAACCTACATGAAGGTGCTGGATAACATGATTGTTCCCGATTTCGTTCCCGATCCTGGCGTCCAAATTCAAGCCAACGACAATGAGCCTGTAAGTATATTGGTGAGAATACGTGTGATTTGATTAGCGAGTGACTAATTAAAACTACGTGGTAGGATCCAAATGTGAACAAGTCTACCTCATTCAACGATAACGACGAGCTGCAGAAGATCATTGATACCCTGCCAGCGCCTAACAAGTTGGCCGGGTTCAAGCTAACTCCAGTAGAGTTCGAGAAGGACGATGACACAAATCATCACATTGACTTCATTACCTTTGCCAGCAACCTACGGGCCGAGAATTACAAGATAGAGCAGGCCGATAGACACAAGACCAAGTTCATTGCGGGCAAAATTATTCCCGCTATTGCTACGACAACTGCTCTGGTCACTGGCCTAGTTGTCTTGGAGCTATACAAGATTGTCGATGGCAAGAACAAGCTCGAGGATTACAAGAACGGATTCATCAACCTTGCACTCCCATTCTTCGGTTTCAGCGAGCCGATCGCCAGTCCCAAGGTTGAGTGGACCGGTCCTGGTGGGGTCAAATCCACGATGGACAAGATTTGGGATCGCTTCGACTCGGAGGATGTGACCTTGGGCCAACTCCTCGTGAACTTTGAGAAGATGGGACTGAATATCAGTATGCTTAGTTCCGGGGTGAGTTTGTTATACGCTAGCTTCTTCCCGGCTGCTAAACGCAAGGAACGCACTGCGATGAAGCTGAGTGAGCTTGTTGAATCGGTATCTAAGAAGCAGATCCCTGCACACCAGAAAGAAGTAATCTTTGAGATCGTGGCAGAGGATACGGCGGAAGAAGACGTCGAGGTGCCTTATATTAGGGTCATACGAGCGTGATGAAGAATTCGAATTAGCAGTAGTAGCTAGAATTTTGGAGGTGGTTGCTCCCACGGCAGATGGCTCTTCGGGATAGATCCTGTATTGGGTGGGAGTCGCCATTGATTCATCGTGTAAGAGTTGGCAAAACATAAATTTCTTTCCACTCGATAAGGTAGTTAGTTGCTTAACATGGGGTGCTTGGTATATTCTATATACTACATGACAAGACTCCTGTTGCGCATTTCAGTTGATTGTGAAATTAGGAGCAACATCAAGTACTTCAAATCTGCAACAGAGTACCAGTTAGCTAATCTATCTAGTCTAGGTTAGATTCAGTTTGAGGCGAAAAGCGAGGCCGAGTCTCCACATGGGCGGTCGGTTGATTACTAAGTGATGATGTCGGGGACGGTAGCGCACTTTATGTAGGCAGATACGGCCTACCCTATGTATATATAGAGTAGTCACAGTGTCAGGACACTAGGTCCCTCCATCACCTCTACAACAACAATACACACAAGATGACCATTCCATGACACTTTATGTCACTATATGTAATCTTTCAACATGCGTAATCTAATCCCCATTTTGTAAGGATAGTTTCTCGCGACAACCCCACATGACAAAGCGCAATACCAATCCGTGTATGGACCGGCTCTTCTAGCATATCTTTAGAGTGGATTTTCGACGAGTACCGCTTGTGAAACGGGAGTATTCTAGTGAATTGGATGTATAATAAATTAATGACATGCGAGAGTGGCGTAAATAAACCCGGAATCTCCATTACTCAAGTTTACAGGGCCCAATGGTAAATATTGGTAACTGTGACATAGGTAGGGGATCTTTTTGCAACGCTCCATCAAAGCTAAGAATTATCACAAACAACCTTGGAAGGCAAATAGCTAGTTCTAGTGGTCTAATACTGCAAACCCTATCTAGGTAGCTGAGCGGATTCATACTACTGTAGCTCATTAGCATAAACGCCTTCGAAGACAAAGAAAAAGAACCCCGCATTGGGTTCTTACTAAGGTTCTTTGCTATACTAACTAACTACTATACTATACTGCTATATACGTAACCATTGTCAACGGCTGCTTATATGGGTATATAAACTACCTATATACCTGCCTCCTTACCGACCCAGCTACCGAGCTCGATAGCTACCTCATGCATCTCCGACCCGACTCGCACACTACAGCGAGACTTATTGTACAATCGAAGGGCATATATAGCTACACGCTCAGATCTCCATCGATAAGAAAGTCAGGTCGGCATCTTATATCATCTCGTCTGGGGCAGAATTGTATCAGAGTAAATCCTCAGCGCCGCGGATACTCTATTATTGCCGGTGCCTTCACGCAGTCTGGTAGCGCATCGCGAAGTAGATTACATTCGAGTTTGGAGAAGAAGATACCGGTTTCGCTTACACAGAACAGAATGGTGATATCCCCTTCTCTTTCCACTTCCAACTCCCCATTCATTTAACTTCGAATTCCACTTCCTCATTCACCTAGCTATATCATCCGCCCTCCCTCCCCTCCACTCTCCGCAATATCCTCCATCACAAGCAACATCTGAAATGTCAAAGAAAGCAAGCAAGGACTTAAACTAATCACAAATCATAGTCATCAACAACTGACAAGATCACGAACTGGGTCGCGCCCGGCGACAAGACGGGCGAGTTCAAGCGGCAGGCGAGCTCGTTCCGCGACTGGATTAGCGATGCTCCGGGGGCCAAGTACCCGCCCGAGAAGGGCCGGTATCATCTCTATGTTAGCTATGCTTGTCCTTGGGTGAGTTAGGAGCGCGCTTTCCACCTACTTCTTTTGTTCTTTTCCTCCTTTGATTATTCACTCTATCGGGACGTGTGGATGGTGATGGGGGGTTTGGGGTACTTGTGTAGCTGGGGTGAATGGGGAAATTGGGGTATATTGGGGTTGGGCGAGAAAAAGCGGAAGGGAACAAGAGGAAGAGGATAATGTGTGCTGATATTTTCACTACTGTAGGCTCACCGGACGCTCATCGCGAGGAAGCTGAAGGGCTTGGAGGAGTTTGTGTCTTTCTCCGTCGTGCATTGGCATATGGGGGATAAAGGTACGTTTATTTCTTTTTCTGTCTCCTGAGTCGTGTTCCTATTTATATTGTCGTCGTCCCAAACTTCTTTCCTTGTTATGACGCCTTTCGCAAGAAATATATATACCACTGCGCGAAAGCCCAGTTCTTATCCCTTCCCCTCGATGCTGAGCTTCCCCATACATACACTATATACACATATATCTAAACAAAGAGAGATGAAAAGAGAGAAAAGCTCGTTGACTCACCAATCACGCCAGGCTGGCGCTTCCCCACGCCCACAGACAAAGACGCAGCAGGCGAAAATGTAGTCCCGGATCCCTTACCGGGCCACGAATCCAACACGCATCTACGCGACATCTACTTCGGCATAGACCCGTCTTATTCCGGACGGTTCACGGTACCAGTCCTCTTCGATAAGAAGACGAACACCATCGTCAACAACGAAAGCAGTGAGATCCTGCGCATGTTCGGCTCCGTCTTCAACGCCGCTCTACCGGTGGGATCAGAATTTGCCGCGCTGGATCTGTATCCTGAAAGTTTGCGCACTGAGATCGATGAGGTGGGGGCTTGGACGTATGATGGCGTTAATAATGGCGTTTATAAGAGCGGGTTCGCGACCACGCAAGAGGCGTATGAGAGGAATGTTGTGGCCGTTTTTGAGGCGCTGGATAAAGTTGAGGAGAGATTGAAGAGTTCCGGAGGGCCGTATTTCTTTGGGGATGTTTTGACTGAGATCGATGTCAGACTGTGAGTATTACTTCCTCTTTCTCTCTTTTTTTTTGTTCTTTGAGAAAAATATCCAACTCATTCATCGGCCTGATTCATCATGAAATCAGACTCTTTCACTCACCCCACTCGCGCTATCCACCAACAAATCTAAACACAAAAGCTCAGCCCAAGCAACAAACCAACTAACAAATAAACAAACCCAATAGCTTCGTAACCCTAATACGCTTCGACCCAGTCTACGTGCAGCACTTCAAGTGCAATATCCGGGACATCCGCAGCGGGTATCCGGCGATCCACAGCTGGATGCGGAACCTCTACTGGAACCATCCCTCCGCCGCATTCAAGGATACGACCAACTTCCTGCACATCAAGAACCACTACACCAAGAGCCACACCCAGATCAACCCCTTCTCCATCTGCCCTGTTGGCCCCGTGCCGGATATTTTGCCGCTAGGGGAAGAGGTCGCTGCTGTTAAGGCGGCTCTGTAGGTTGTAAGGTGTGGGCCTCATATAGGGGTGTTATGGGGGGTGAAAGGAAATAGGGGGAGGAGCGAGATGTATGGGACAAAGAAAAGAAATTGAATAATTGATCAAATGAACGAATTAAGACGACAATGTCAAAATCTCTATTATATTCCGGACAGGGCCGTAAGATGGAAGTAAAAACCTGAAATCAGAACATACTGAAATTCGCTTTGATCTCGTCTCACCAACCTTCTGTCTGATTATGTCATTCATCTGAACGCTGATAGTGAGATCAATCAATGACTAAACTGTGGGTGAGTCATTACGGGAATATGAGAGAGAACGTCTCATGCTAATATCATTTAATTCCAATTTATCTACACAAAGTGCCTCTCCCTCTCGGTCGATATACTTCGTGTCATGTAGCTTTTCACAGTCAAACTAAACAACGGCGTCGGTATTTAATTCTTAGTCTGTCGTCTGATAAATTTCAACTTCGGCGTCGACATCTATATATATTCACTCATCCCCATCGTCTGTATCTATTTTCTCCTCTTCCCTCCGCCCCCTTCCATCTCTCCCTTTCTCTTCTTACCCTCGCGTTGCCAGAATTCTTGCTTCTCGCGGCGCTCCCTAGCCTCCTTCTTCTCGTTCATCGCAGCCATTTTCTTGCGAAACTCGACGCGCTTCTCTTCTTTCTTGGCGCGGCGCTTCGCGATCGTGTCCTTGCGGACTGTCGTGAGCTTCTGCATGAGGTCGCGTGCGCGCTTCTCCTCGCCGCCTAGCACCACCGCACGCTTCTGCATGTATGTGTCACGCTTCTGTGGCTTCATGCGTACGATTTGAGACTTGTACGGTAGCTCCGCCGCCAGCGCTCGGGGCACCTTCAACGGATTGAAGTGTCGAGTGGCACGCTCAATCGGTCGGTACTTACTATCTACATTCTGCGGTGTTGGTATGTTCTGGTCTCGACGCACCTGGCCCGTCAGACGCATGGATTGCCAATCACCGAGACGTTCCGTGACGGGGTTGTGGAATCGATGAGGTTTAATGGGATACCATGCTCTCAGGAATACTAAGTCTCCCATCAAAATTTTATCTTCAAAGGTTGCTCGAAAGTGTCCTTCGGGTTTGGATAAGGCCCTCTTGATCTGACCCCTAATGCCAGAGACGGTTTTGATGGATGCTCCTTCAAACTTGGCAATCTCAAGGCTAGTATTAAACATATCCTTGATGAAAGCGGTATTTTTGTAAACCTTAGCAGGCGTGCCGGTTAACTTCAACTTCTTCACGATTTCATAGCTCTGGTCGACACTTAGAACCGTTCCAGTAGCTGCTACCCGAAATCCTGGGTTATCAGAGGAGAATGACTGGAAACAAGTAAAGCTCGTGTTTGGGGCGATCAGCGGCCCCCAGAAGGTGGCATAACAGAACGAATGCTCTGGTGAGTACTTCAGCATTCGGTGACGGACTCGTTCTTCCCATGAGTGAAGCATAGGCATTGCTTGGAATCTGTAAATGAGGATTAGTAAAGGTTCTAGAGGCCAAATACCCACGCAAGATTAGAGCTCATGGAACGGTTGAGGAATATATCCTGATAACCATCATAACAAAATGTCGAATGAACATACCGTCTCCAACCAGCTGAGAAAATGAGAGGATCATTGTTCTTCAATATTTTCTTATGCCATCTATGCTTCCTCATTCTCACTTGGAGGAAACCAAATCTTTCCTCCAGAGGATTCAAGCTCCCAACGATAAGGGGTTTGCGTGCCGAGAAGTTCAAAATAAACTCAGCCGGAACCTTTTCCAAGATGACAGAGACATATTTTCCCGATGTAAGGCCCTCGACAGCTAGTCTTTGCCGTTCGTCTAGACCCTCAAACTCGGCTTTGTTGATGTCGATCTGCTTCTGCAAGTTGGCCTTTTGAAATTCGTACCTTGATAGAAATTTTTGTTAGATAGTGAATTGACAGGGTAAGAGGGGAGTTTCATACCACTCATCTTCTCCGAATTCTTCCTTGTTTTGCTCCTTCCCAAACCCCTCTCGGTCTTCTTCTTCAAAACGCTGTTTGAGTTCCTCTTTTCTCGCAGCGTTTCTTGCTCTCTCTGCCTCGAGGGATTCAGCTTGTCCTGGTTGGTCTGTTTCCTTTTCCTTATCCCCGGATTCTAAATCCTCAAAATCACCCCAGCCCTCAATTTCCTCGTCGTTCTCATCATCTCCCTCGCCTTCATCCCCGTCTTCTCCAAACCCTTCAAAGCCATCCGCGGATTTATCACCTCGGTCTTTTGTTGATGTGAACCGCTGACGTAGCAACTTAACATTGTCCTCTATGGACCACTTCGCCGCCAACTGATCATAATCTTCCGAGCTTAACCGAGGGACAGGAGTGTTCTCTACGTAACTATCATCCTCCTTCTTCGACTTGAAGAATTCGTCCTCGGAGTCCGCCTCGATATCTTCCTCGTCTTCATCTTCCGCAACTTCAGCCTTCCATCTCTCGAGGACCTCGCGGGCAGTTAATTGTTCATCGTACATCAACCTTGCGAGGTCTGCGGTACGGTAGGATGGCGCTTGTCGTTGGAGAACCCGAGCTTTTTCGGTGAGATCTGCTCGCCATTTGGCGGCTAGTTCCTCGTCGTTATCCTCATCTTCGGCCTCGCCACCAAGATCCGAGCCCAAATCCGAGTCACTGTCTGCAAACTCAAGATCGTCACCCTGTCTGTCTCCATCCTGATTTTGGAAAAGCCTGCCGAGTTTTTTCTCATCAAAGTCGGGTTCCTCATCCTCTTCTCCACTAACAAATTCCTCATCCCCCGAAGGGCCGTCCTCGAACTCATCATCGTTGCCGTTATTATAGTCATCCTCTTGGTCCATGGCTCTTATTGTTCGTTGGCTCTTCCGCCCTGAATCTCCCGCGTCGTCGTCTAAAGAATTGACGAGATGTTCACCAGACGAAAATAATTGCAACCCATTATCAGTTTGACCAAGAACTCGGCCTCCGCTCTGAAGTCCAATGATCATTTCTTCCCCCAAGCCGCGGTCTGGATCCGCACCAGCATCCTTATCGAAGTTAAATCCCTTTTCGCGATTTATCCAAATGGCAGAACCCTCGATCTTGAGCCCCTGGCGGTCGGAGAAAGGGGCATGGAGCTTCTTGTCTTTTTCATCCAGTCGTTTTCGTCCGGTTTGACCAGTAGCCTTAGCTATAGCAGCCTGCTGAGCGGGTGAAGGACAAGGGTCCGGTAAGACTTCACACCGTTTCACGGTGAAATCTCCCACTCCCGGGATGTGTACCTTTTGATTTTCCACGGAAAAATTCACACCTCCTCTGAGATAACCATATATGGCAATCGAGCGATCGCATTTTGCATCCTCCTCAATCTGATTGGGATGTGTAAGGTCTCGAAGACTATCGCCCAGTATGTAGCTATGCGAATTTTTCCATATGAGGGGACGGGGATTCTTCATAACGGAGATGAACCTGGACAGGTTATGGATCTCTCTATCAGGATACCTGCCGTTTATTACACCTTGGAACACGGTTAGTCGTGTAGTGAGGGTTTGGAGGTGGGCTGAGACTACCTGATAAGTAAAAAAGATGGGCTCCCTGATATAACTCATTCCACAGCCGATGTTTGAGGGTTTTCTTGGCGTCCTTCAAATGCTGGGGCTTCTTGAAGAGGTCGAGATGCGTGAGCACGGAAAACACATTCCCTGGCATGCCGGTTGCCGATAAGATATTCAGGAATTCCATCGTTTCCATTTCGAAGCCATAGTTCCCATCAATCAACAGCAGAACAACATCGGCTATCTTGGCCATGTCGACCATGGCCGTCAGCTCGGCCGGGCATTCTACGAAAGTAAGTCTCTGTTTTCGAGAAGTGACGACCGTGATGGGACCCGTAGGATCGGAAATGGTTTCTTTGGTGTAGCGCTTGACGAGGGACTTTAGCAGAGTGGTCTTGCCGACGCCGGGAGGGCCGACAATGGTGACAAGGCGAGGGGGTGGTTCGGTATCGGGGGACCGGTCGGCTTGGGGGACATGAAGCCTCTTCTCTCTATATAATTTAGTGGAATTAGCTTATGTCTAGAGAGAACTACAAGTCAGGGACATCCTATACCTTATGTCATGCGATCTTGCCGCCGCTCTCGCAAGCTTCCCTGGCCTGGCGAAGGCGAAGGCCTTGGGGTTGTGGTCTAAAGGGTCTGGAGTTAGTATTCGAGAACAGGCGTTACAATCGAAGTGATTCACAAACCCCCTTGAGGCTTCTTCTTCTCTTTTGCCTTCCGGTGAGGCTTGTGTGCCTGGTCCTCCATGATAGGCAAGACTACGACAGCAGTTTGACTTGCCCACGGCTGTTCGAATGTGTAGAGTTCGCGACCTATATTGCAAAAATTATGGCGAAGGCGCCGCGGGAACATTGAGCTGTCCTTATCGATAAAGATAAGATTGATAGTTCGCATTAGCGCTTGGCTTAGCTCTACTTAGTAGGATCTTGACGCTACTAATTCACTAATACAGTTAAGCGGTCGATTCTACTTATAATGGATGTGTATAAATCGCTCGGGAATGATTTAATATACCTAGGTACTGTACATGACTTTACAAGTCTTTTTAAGAGTTTTATTAGATACGATTACCCCCAAAGCTACCTATTTGTTCTTATGAATATCTGCCCCGACCCGAACCACTAAACTGGCGCTAGATATCGGTACCCACAGACCGAGAGCAGCCGATGCAAGCAAAAACGACGCCGTGGGATTCCGGAGACCGGTCGTCTCGATGCA
Organism: Xylaria sp. FL1042; assembly: GCA_022495085.1. Classification (NCBI taxonomy): domain Eukaryota; kingdom Fungi; phylum Ascomycota; class Sordariomycetes; order Xylariales; family Xylariaceae; genus Xylaria; species Xylaria sp. FL1042. Next base: position 33,873 of record MU380320.1, read on the forward strand.
CTCGCACGAGACGGTCGATATCCTCGATATTGGCGATGACCCGCCATCCCGTTCACGACGGGAGCTATGTGTCTCTAACTACCAAGTCAGTTCTATCATCAGCGGTATGTAAGAGTTTGATCGTGTTTTGACTGCTTTCCCTTGATCATTAAAATATACCGACGACGTAAAACTATTTCAGGATTGGGTATCGAACAAGAAACAGGTTTCTATACCGCTTCGTAGAATCTGGAAGAGTCGATCGCTCAACGCGATATATGGCGACTACTAGCACCGCGACTCACATACTCAGTACATTACAGGAGACCATGTGTACCGGAAACCACTCCTGAACATACACATATACCGCGTCGTGTGTGCAATGTATTCGGTATTTATATCATCTCTCTTCCCTCGATTCAAAGTCGATCGTATTTCTCGGATGGGTTCCCCCCCTCTCATATGTTGGTGGTTTCCGGAGATGGGAACCAGGTTTAGTTTTTATGTGACAGTGACATCTCGAGATTCTCCGTAGCCATTATAAACCACGCCACGAAGGTTCCAGCTTGGCTTCGCCGCCTGCTCGTTCCCACCCTTATCGAATGTCCGACAGAATATCGTGGGATTGGAGCCTTTAGAGGGGCTTGTGCCCTCACGCTCCAAAGTGCCCATGACCATTTGCTCGGCGAACCTCGTATCGTTGCTTCTGTCCACGTCTTTTGGCCGTCGACGGAGATTTCTACTTTCGTCACTGGACCATCACGTCCGCCGGGGACCGCATATCCACGGACGACAATGCACCCATCTTGCTCCGCGGAGATGGTCTCGCCGCATCGAGGTAACGCGACGACAGAGTTCACCGGCATGTCCTGCAAGGCGGGAGTCGTGTCCCAATACCCCTCCGCCTCCTGCGCATTGCTGACATGTTCAGGAAGGACTTTGTAGTCGCGGTTTTGGTAATAATTGGAGGATTCCTTCTGCTGCACCGTGATATGATCAACCCATTTGACTGATCGCGCGCCCGCCACGCCCGGCACAATGATTCGAACAGGGGCGCCGTGTTCGGCCGACAACAGTACTGAATTGCGCTATCCCAGGGAAAAGTGGTTGGCAAGATGAAAGCACGTTATATCGCTATTCGTTCCATTCGAGGGCAGTTACCTCAGTGGCGACAATAATATCGTTGTCCCGATCCAGAGCGCGCGCGAGCTCGGTACTAGCGCCATACCAACAATCATTCTGCGTCTCGGTCGCTTCGTATGCGAAGCCCACATGGGCGTCTTGCTCCCCGCGTGCGACGCCGGCGCGTTCCAGGATATCACAGAGGCGCGGCCCGCGCCAGCTGCAGTTCATCAGGGCGGCATCGCCCCAGTCGATTCCGTCAACTTCTTTCAGCGAGGTGCGCATGGTATGGCGGCGATTGCTGGCGCATTGCAGAACGCACACGACTTCGTGCTGAGGAAAAGAGGTGACGAGATCGTGGACACTGAGTGACAAGGGGTTTGAAACGGCCCCGTCTACTCTCACGCGATGCTCATCGCGGCGTATGCGAGGTATGGGTCCATGATTGCGATCGTATGCACTGCCACTAGTGATGAAGCTGTACAACTCAATTAGCTCTGATCCGTGCAAAACAAGGGAACGAAACGAATGCAACTGACTTTGAGACCAACTCGGTGATAGCAGGTTCTCGGTTTAGAGGGTCGCCGTCTAGTGGGATTGGATAGGTATCGGGTGTGGTTGTTGCCGAAGCCATATCGGGAGAAATGACGGTGAAGTGAAAAAGCTTGGGACGGAATCCGGATGAGATTTTTCCAGGCCATCTACTATCAGATCTTGAATGGTTGAGGTTCTATCCATATTGTGTGGTATTATTGGCGCACCGGCCTGTACACCACCACCATCCAGCTGCTACTCAAAGATCATGACGCTGAGACGAATACTAGTCTACATCACTTCTCGAAATAACTTCTATACATAGTAGGCAAAGCGGGAGGCGTGGGGAGGTGGGGTTCAGCATAGTGATCTCATTAGCCCCTTGTTCTGTGCTTGACTGCGGTTCCTGGTTGGAGATCTATCTATGTACATGCCCAAGTACCGCCATACTGCATGTATGCAACCACACTACTTAACTCTGTGCGTATTGGGATGACTTTGGACTGGGTAGAAGCGGCTTTTCTTGCGGGTAGTAGTTATATACATCGAGGTTGACTGACTGGTCTAGTGCATGTTGTATGTTGTATGTCCATACCAGCACTCATGCAAAGCACCAAATGCATGTCTTACATATACGTAGTAAATGCAAGACTCGGCGCAGATGGCGGCAAAGATGGGAAACTAGGGAAGCTGAATCTTGGCCTGGACTGGACCACGCAAGTAGGTACGTAACCCCTATTCCCAGATAAGTCAAGCTCATCCCGTTCTCGTTGGCGCCACTTACAGGTAGGACGGTAATGATAGGACTGCTGTAAGTATTCGATCAGGCTGCCGCCTTTGGTTGACAGACCATGACGTAGATGCGTACCGGCAGACGGGATGGGAACCAGAAGCCTAAACAAGAAACACAAATCCGACTTATTTAGTATGTAGTACTATACATATGTAGATATTACAGAGTATTACATAGAGCATTACCATACGTACGCACATATCCTAGGTAGCGTCGCAGTCACAAGACGTGGATAATAAAAGGACCCCCGCGCTTCTCTCCTCTTCCGCTCCTCTTCTACATCTTATTATAACTTGCAAAACCCAAATTGACGAACGTTATACAACCATCTCTTCGACCTCTTCAAACTATCTGGGTCTTCCCTCGCGCACCTAACTCTCGCGCCCTGCCAATTCTAGCTATACAAGCTTTACGTCGATTTCACATCGCATCGTCTGTCAAAATGCCTACCACCTACATTGTATGCTCCGCGTGCTGCTGCCCTCCTCTACTGCCTACAGAGCTTGGTACTCATCATATTTGATCCTAGGTTACCTGCAAGGACGATGCCACTCCCGAACAAGTCGCACAGGCGAAGCAGCACGCAAAGGACCAGGGCGGCAAAATCACCCACGAATACAACCTCATCAAAGGCTTCGCGTAAGCAATTGAACCCACCCTCTTACTCTCTAGCGGCTCTGTTGGCCACCAGGTCTACGATTATGCGTCATCTGTTGGCTCATATAGGCATAACATAACAGGGTCGAGATCCCCGACGGTACCGTCAGCTCATTAGATGCGCACCCGAGCGTTAAAGGCGTTGAGAAGGACCAGGAAGTAAAAACCCAGTAAACATTCCATTTATCTATCCAGAGACAAGGAAAACCTAGGGCGGTTCCTAGACGATAATACTGCGAGTAGCGTTGAGGGGTGAGGGGCAGACACTGCGGGGTGATGGAGATGGAGATGGCGATAGCTGTGGTGATGCGATACAGCATTTCTTAGATGAGCTGTGCTAGAGAATAGCGTCGATAGTTAATTACTACGAGACGGTGCCTAGGTGCCTAAGGTCAAGAACAAAGACGCATTTACCCAACCTACTTACACGAGACTAAGGTATCTCTACCTCCTGCTCAAGTATCCAACCTAGCCTAATGTGGCAGTACCTGAGTGGGATGAGGGCTCCATGGCTTTGTTGATTGTAGATAAGGCACGTGCGATATGCCTATAACCGTATGTCCTCCCGACGATAAGCGCCCCATCAATGCGATGACGATGACGCACCCGCGACTTCTAAGTTGGTGCAAATACCTACCCGAACCTAGGTAATTATTACCTGCCTTAGGTAGGTACCTCTCCTCCGAAACATTGCTCTCGTGACTAATTGCCTCTCTGCTCACTAGGTAACCTTACCTAGAGTCGTGACTACCTACACACATGTATTTGCCAACCCTGAATCTACCTACCTAGGTATCTTTGTTTACTCCATCTCCCCAACCTACATATTCGGGTCCCCAGGCCTCGCTCTCATAGTTTCGACCGTCACACCATGCCGCCATGAGGAGCAGCACATCTAGACCATTGAGGTGTCTATACACATCCAATGTCCTCTGCTCATCCTCACCCTCAATTCGCCGCCATCCATCGCGTCTTGCGCCCTCGGCTTTGTCGGTTCGGTCTTTGTCGTCGTCGCCGAAGAACGGCAGCACCGATAACGGCCCCTCCCGCCCAGCCAGGACTATCACCGTCACCGATGAAGCCATTGCTGACCTCGCAAATAAGCGGCAACACTCGTTGAGCCTGGCTGATCTGGTCAAGTAGTGCCCCCCTTAACCATCATTCCCTCCGTCCGTCCCTTTCTGTCCGACAGCCCGAATTGACCATGCAAACAAGTGCTGACATTCGTTCTCTGCAACGACAGACATGGCCGTCCACCTCTGTCCGAAAAAGCGCTGCTCGCTTCGGCCAACTTCACCCTCAATCTGCTTCCAATTCGCCTGGCGCACCGCATCCAGGCCCTGCGGAACCTGCCCTTCATCGTAGTCGCAGACCCCAACGTGTCTCGCATCTACAACAACTACCTACAGTCGCTCTCAACCCTCCTTCCATGGAAACATCGCACCATATCCAGCCTCGAAGAGGAGATCCAGTTCACTTCTGTGCTTGCCGAACTCGTAGCCACCCATCAGGATACCATCCCGATTCTGGCCAAGGGCTTCATCCAGTGCCGCCGATACATTGCGCCCGAGGAGGTGACTCGCTTTCTCAATACGCACCTCCGCACGCGCATTGGGACGCGGTTGATCGCCGAACAGCACATCGCTCTGCACTACAGCAGCGTGCCGCACTTCGATCCCGGCGCCTCGCCCACACCATGCCCAGAGCATCCAAACTACATAGGCGTCATTGATACTGCGCTCTCCCCCGCCGCCATAGTCGACTCGTGCGCAGGGTTTGTCGCTGATATCTGCGAGTTCAAGTACGGTGTGCGACCAAAATGGATTATCGACGGCGAGCCTGACACCGTCTTCACTTTCGTACCCATGCATCTCGAATACATTGTTACCGAGCTGCTCAAGAACGCTTTTCGCGCTACTGTCGAAAGCGGAAGTAATCAACACGTTGTTATTACCATTGCTCCTGAGCCCCCCGATGCAGGCCCACCAGATCTCACCCTTGACCCCCCAGCCGCTGATAAAGGAGCTTTTCGCGGTGATGCGATTAGACCCCTCGACGACAATGCCCCGGGCGTCACGATTCGTATTCGAGATCGCGGTGGTGGCATCTCTCCCGACATTCTGCCTAATATTTGGAATTATAGTTTTACGACCTTTAACGAAGATGATGTAGATGACGTAATGTCGAACAACACTAACGGAGGCAATGGCCGGAGCCAAGCAGATGCCCTGGGAATTATATCGGCGGCCAGCTCGGGCGCAAGCTCAATCGCCGGACTCGGCTACGGATTGCCGCTAAGCCGTGCATACGCTGAATACTTTGGTGGTGGTATTGCTGTGCAGAGCTTATACGGCTGGGGCACGGACGTATATTTGAGGTTGAAGGGCGTAGGAAGAATACAGTGAACGGTCCGGCAACCAAGCGACGTCGATGGAAGCTTGTCACTGAGGGACTCGCATTTCTCCATATGAGCCCGGCCCTGCTCTGACACTACCTGCATAGATGAAACTCTTTAGCAGTCAATAAGGCGGTATTAAATGAAGTGGTCATACCATCACATGATGCTACAAGGCAGAAAGTTTCAGGGGTAGCTTGGCAAAACAACGGGAACAGTCCCGACAAGTGGTGGCCAAGTACACAGTATATCAATGTGCGATGAATGTATATATAGCGAAGACCTAGCGGAACCATCAGCGGAAGAATTCGAGTTACTCACGGGACTGACCAAAAGTCCCAGCTAGGTGTCTAGCCTAGTATTTTGTTATATATAAGCGTCTACTTCTATACTATACTGCTCTGAAGAGTGATAGTTGTTGATCCATATGTCAAACTATTTAAGTATATCATCTGTGTACTTGCTCGCATCGGGCCGGAGTTTTATACTTCCACAATAGAGACGTATATGTATCCTTATTACACGTAGAGTCCGGACCTATTTCTATTCTAATACTTGTTGATACGCGCACATATGTTGTGCTTTGGGGTCGAAATCGTAACAAAATTTACTTGTTATGCGCAAGTATTCGATCTAGGTTTAGGAAGGAATCTCGCTGATGAGGTAAAAATACTTGTCAACAATATTAAGCCGATGACTTGCTCTAAGGATCGGCTATGTGGTTTAAATGCAAAAGGGGAAAGAGCACATAAAATCAATCTTAATTGTGAAAGTGTTGAGATAATAGGTATCTAGAAGCTGCTGTGACTATCTGTTCTAATTTATTATAGGAGATGCTAAAGTAAAGTAATAGAGGAAGGATTTTACACTTTGTGGATCTATTGCTAGAATTTAGTGTTGGAAATCTCAAGAAAGGTTTTATGTTAAGTTCTCCGTGTGTTAGGGTGGAATATGGAACTTTGAGAACCCATAGGCCCAGATAAGAATTGCACCCATGTCCTTCGGGACACAACCAGTTTTGGTACACGTGAAGATTTATAAATATTCTTTTTTAAGTTTACTAACAACACTCACCACCTATATAGTACCTACTTAAGTGGGCAGTTAAAGGCGAGGCGTATAAGTTTAATTCGATTAACTTCCCGTTAAAGATGGCGCTTCGGGATCTTGATTATATGAATATCTAGACTCACGGTACTGTATAATAGTTGCATATAAGGTCAGGCACCTGACTCGACTGCGCTCTACTTAGGTAGTTTTAAGGAATATTGTTTTAGTCCTGTTCCACGACACTTAGGCGAGCAAGTTTCGAATACGACCTTCACAACCCACCTCCCTAGCCCACCCTGTTCCCAAACAGCCATAAAAGCAACAAGTATAAACCATGTATAATTACCTTACCATATAGCTATAGATATCTCTTCCTTTAAAAAGTGATCAAAACAATCTAGCTTGTAAACTATCTCTACTAACCTAGGTACATAACAAGATATATACTAGGTAATTATTTACCTAATAGATAGAACCTACCCAGATTGAGCAATAACCAAACACCTGGATGAGTAATACAGCAAATGTCTGCCGAGATAGAAAAATAATAAAGCAGAAGCAAAATATAACTAATCTAATATATATAAACGTTCGTGATGTCTATATCAATGAGCACATAATCCACGACTAGCGCAATGAACCTTACAGCACCTGACTATCTTGTCACAGCATTAACATGTAGCTGACAGCTATATGTATCAAGTCTAGAGCAATAGTTTCAACAACACGCAGAGAAATAGATATTTGAAAAAGTCGTTCTATTATTCATGATATATATAGTTTCAAATGGCAACGACCAGAGCCATTTAATATTTTGCTTCTAGAAACAATGGAGGTAGACCAGAGATTGGTTGACGGAGAACATGGAGAAAGATGAGATACAATATACCCAAAGATTCCTTTCCAAGATCCGTGCCATAAAAAAAAACCAAAACACGCAACTATATGCAAATACATCCTTGAAAATGTGCTTGGACGGCTACACCAACAGTTGACCCGAGTTATGAGACAAGTCAATGAGACCTAATGACTTTGATATGTGCACAGAGGACTCGATGACAGCTAAACTATCGACCAGCCAAATAATCACATATTGGCTAGCTCATTATCGATTTGGCGGTCCATAAATGTTCGCTTCTCTCCGACGAGCTCCGTTTGCAGTCTCTGTTCGACAAGGGCGCGGACTTGTTTCTTGGTTACCGTGTCAAGATCAACCTCGCGAAGAACAGCTTGAATAGCCTCAATGATCATACCATCATCAGGCCCTGTGTTACCACGCTGGAAATCAAACGACGCTGTTGATTGGTGTCCCTGGCCCAATGCAGGACGGCTCTCTCCGGCAACGCCGAGAGGGGCGCTGGAGACCCTGTGAGCATCATATTGAGGGGAATTTGATACGGCTCGTAAATTGCTCATACTTGGCCTGTAACCAGGATGAGCAGCATCTTGATATGGTGAAGAGGCACGCTGGATATCCCCGAATGATGTTGTGGATTGACGATGCATCGGGTTCTCGCCATAGGTTGAATGTCGTGACATGCCCTGGAAGGGTGCGGGTGATTGCGGAGGTATATATCCACCACGACCTTGGAGACCAGTCAAGACGGAGGGCTGTCGAACGGACGAGTATACAGAGCGCATATCATCCATCTCATAGTTATCTTCATACACTTCATGGCTCTTCTCGTTTTGGGTACCACGACGTCCTGGGAGGTTGTTGAGGGCAGCGTAGTCATCCCAGCGTTGTAGCGGAATAGAGCGAGGGTCAAAACCTTCCTTATCGTCTACGGCAACGACCTGCTTATCGCCCTTCTCGCCAATGACAATACGCGTGTTTCCCCATGTGAAGTTGTCTTGGTTCCAGAAAGAGTAGATGGGCAAGATGAACGAGAAGATGGGGAATGCGAGCAAGTAGATGATGATCCAGCCAACATGCTGCCACTGGCGTTTGAGGATGAAGACAATCGCCTGAAGACCATAGACACCTGCCAGAATAGCCAACGAGATATAAGGGATCGGGCCGGTGTGAGTGGCGAGAATGTAGATGAGATAGCCTAGATAGACTGTTGTCGCGGGTAGGATGAGGGTTCCAAATAGGTCGAAGAAGACGACAAATCGCATAGAGAAACAACAGAAACCACACAGATCCTTTAGGAGCAAGAGTTCAAACAGATTGTGGATGGTTGAATTGATCCATCGCCGTCGCTGGGAAAGCAGCACACTCCATGTCTCAGGAGCTGCAGTTTGGCAGTACGCATCCGCGAGGAATTTGTAAGACATGTGAGGGAAATGTTTCGTCATAATAGTAGTAAGGAAACGGTCTTCACCAAGAGAAAGCAGGTTCTTCTTGTGAAGGGTGTCAACGTTACGAATACTATACTCTCGAATGACAGCATCAGCGATGATTAGAGGCTTGCCTCGGTCAGCTGTTCTGAGACGATACATGGTAAAACTAATCCAATTAGCTGTAGTCTCGTGAGGAGAAAAGGGGGGCTTTACCATCCAGGAAGACAGGTGACACTTCCAAAAAGCGACTCGAATGCCTTTGAAAGGTGGTGAGAGATGTAGTATTCATAGACTTGGATCATACTCCACCAACTGCGCTCTTCGTTCTGTAGAGCTGTTTCTCCGCAAATACCGGCAATCTTCGAGTTATTGGCACATGCGGCAACTAGTCTGTTAAGGGAATCCTCTCGCACGCAAGTATCCGCGTCAACCATTAGGAGATATTCGTACAGCTCTGGGTCCACGCCAATAATATTGTTGATCTGATGGAACATCTCGAGCTCCAGGGGGTTCATAGGTGCACGATGATGCACGCGATTGAGGAAACTCATTAGTAGGATCTGGGAGTCTCGTTTGCCACGGTTACCTGGCTTCGACTTGGTTTGTTCAGACTCTTTACCAAGCTTCACAACAACAATGTATGGGACGACGTTGCCTTCAAATTCATAGAGACCAGAATACACCTTTCCGTAGTTAAGCTGGTCACTTCCGGTACCGACAGACTTGAATGGTAAAGCAGGAGGGTCAAGTTTGGGGTCAACGCCCAGAATGTCGAGAACAATTTTTGGGGTTGGGCGGTCGTTACCAGCACCGACAATGACACCATCGCAGATAACGCAAATCAACTTCCTCTTGTTGTCATACTGTAGGGCGGTAAGGGAGTCGAGCGCCTTTCTAAGCGAGTCTTCGCCTTCAGTATAGGCAGGAACCTGGCAAATAACGAACTTGTCTTGTGGAGAAGGTCGTCGTTTTGAACCGAACTGTAAGGCAGAGACAAACTTGATAAGGATAACGCCACCGATGAGGACTGTAAATGCCAACAGTAAGTAATTGATGGTCTGGCACTTGGCGGAATATCGAAAGTCTGGTTTTCCGACATAAAACGTGTTCTTAATGCAGTTGATACTGTTGGAAGCCGTTGCAAAAGCAGTAGAGTTCCCTCGAACATCATTCAAATGGTCGTGCCATGAACTTGTGACGTCTTGACCAGGATTGTTTTTGATGATATCCACTAATGTGTCATCGAGAAAAGCGAGACTTGAGCTGTAGTCGATAGTGGTAAAGTAGTCGGTGAGGTTATAAATACCTCCCTCATAGATAACTACCATGAGGCTGTAATCTTGGCTTTCTTGCTCAACTTTGGCTTTGTTCCAGACGAGGTCACCGTGGTAGTATTCCTTGATCTTGGGTTGAAACGTATCCTTGTACCAAGTATCACTAGACAATGCTTCTGAGTTCTTATTTGCATAGTAACCTGACGTGTGTACACCGTTGGGCATCGTAGGCTCATCTTCAGCAGTCGTTCTTAGTTGAGTAGTTTCGCTGGTAACGATGCCGGGGCAGGATAGGACAAGTGGAGGAGGGAAGTAATGGTCAAGGTTCAGGCCGCCGAATGGTTCCATTACGTCATTGGTTGTTTGTATACCAGAGTCACTGTGTTGGATTTTCCAGAACTTTGTGATATCATAAACCTTGCCATGGATACTTACCCAGAAATTGTTTTTGGCTGAGTGGCCTGAAACCTCTGTCTGGGTCCAAGCTTTGTCGAAATTGGGGCACAGAATTCTGCCGAAGAAGATGATGACGAAGACAATAGCAGCGTTCATGAGGAAAATGACCCAGACGAGGACAACCTTTTCTCGCCATGCCATCCGGACATCTGGTCGCTTCATCCGACCAACGTGGGTCAAGAGGAAGCTTGGGATCCAAAAGGTCATGGCCCATACGAAACCAACCCACATTCGTCGGCCCAATGTTACCTCTTCTTCTTCAACATGCTTGCCTTGGGCATCAGAAGGGTCTAAATTGTTAATGAATTCTCCGTCGCTTGTGTAGTAAACTTGGTCACGACGATTATCACCCTTGGTCCCCAAACCATAGTCGCCTTGCGATATGTTGCGCATAGCAGAAGGGCTGGCGGATGGCGCCCTGATTTGGCTTTGAGCGAATGTAAGTTGACTCTGATTACGCTGATGTGTCATCAAGTTCTCGTTACTGTTGTTGGAGGCCTGATCGTGGAAATTGGGTGGGAAGAAGCCGCTGCCGTTATTGTTGCCGTAAACGGTATCACGGGCCGGAGTAGCAAAAGGATTGCTTATAGTAGGCACCAACTCATGTGGAGGTTTGAGATCGAGCATGCTTTCTGCCTCCCACCATGCAGACTCTCGCATCCAAACGCGCTCTTGTCCAACAACAACCTCCCCGTTGCTCCAACCCCTCTCAAGGATCCAGGTTTCTATGCCATCCCGACCTTCTCTGCAACCTAGAGGGGCAAAGCGCTGGTAGAATTCATCCAGATCAAAGTCAGCGGTGAAGTCAAGATTCTTGTTTCTGCGGTTTGCCCATTCCGGTAGCCTCCAGGCACGTAGTTGTCGTGATACAGTGCCAGCTGACCAGGCAGAGGTGACCGAGGGTAGAGCTGCTAAATTAGCGGGGCTATCATCGGTAGGATGTAGAGACAAGTGATACCACACCCGACTAGCACCAAGTACCGAAGATAGATCCATCCGCGCAGTGCGACCAAGATTGATCCCTTGCCCTTCGATAGGGAACAGAAGCTTTTTGAGGAATCCCTCGTCTTCACAAGCGAAGCCCACTTTCTCTAAAACGATTTCTCTCTTCTCAAGCTGACGTTGCCTTTCCCGAGCTACTGAGCCGGTAGTGATGCCTAGCTCGGGAGCCGCCTCTACCACGGCACTTTGCATTTCACGCTGTACCGAACTTCCCACGGGGACAATAGGGACACCGTCTTCTTTCATCTCGGCATTGATCCCTGCGTTGTCGTCGAATATGCCTCGCATAGCTATCGCCCGTCCCAGATCGGGGTCGGGAACCTCAATGACTGTAATGCATACAGTATCTCCATTATCTTCAGCCGACGTTGGTGTTCGATGACCGTCAAGTGATTCGTCCCCGTCTCGAACCCGAGACATCTGAGCAGCGATTGCAGCATTTGCCTTGGTAATGACCCAATCAACAACAGCCTCGTATAGTCCACCTACAAGAGTCTGTCGGTCCTCGGTGGTGCACTGGTTGATAAGAACATCGGGATCGAGACCGAGTAGTCCACTGACATCTTCACAAATTGTCTCAAGAGAGTCGTCATCCACATTGTAGTCCAGTGTATTGCCAAGCTTCAACAAGCCAGCCAAAGCAGAGATCAAATTCCTGTGCGAAGATCCTTTGATCCCAATTTCCTTTAGAGCCCTCCTGAAGTCATCGGCGGCCGCAGAGTCGTCGGCTGTGGGGAGATACGAAGGTGGATCATAGGTGCCAGACCGTGCCAGCAAAGTGTAATCAGCGGCAGACTTTAAACTGAGGAACTCACGCTCAGCAGGAGTTGAAGCTGATGTTAATAGATAATAGAAGACATCAAAGGCTCGGTAACCGGGCTCGGCAGGAATGTTGAGCAGACCTTTGGCAGTATCAATACCACCTTGGGACAAGGCTAAAGTTGCAGCCGTCAAATTGCCGGCAAGGTTCAGCGTCAAGGTGATACCAAGTGCACTTTGGCGTGGAGTGGATGGATTATAGGGGGTTACGCATCGGATGAAGGGCTGAATTGCTTCTAGAGATGTGAGCAGCGATGAAGGGATAGAGATAGGCAGAGAAGTAAGGAATGGTGTTAAAAGTGAGGGAGTCGACGTATGGAGAGACCTGTAGCGTTCAGCAACCTTGCAGCAGTGGCTGTTCGTGTGTGAATAACTTACCCTAACACTATACACCCGTCTTCGGCTCGCCGTCGCGCATGCTCCCAGGCCCTGGCGGCCAGAAGGGGATCAACCGTGCCCCCAGGCCGACCATCAGGACCTGCTTGCGTTGCAGTAAGCCATGTATCGACGACAACACTAGTCCCGGCGTCTAGTTGGTAAGGCTGTGAGGACAAGTAGATGTTGTGTATGGCGTTTAGCAGTGTTGTTGTTGAGACTTGTGACGGCTGTTGGCCACCGGCTCGAAGACCGTTGAACGACTCCGAGTTGACCGAGTACATGGACATACGGGCTTGATGATTCGCCATGTTGACCGTTGGTCTAGACGTGCTTGCCCTTTCGGACAGTCACGACGGGAGGGAGAAGCCTGTCCGCTCGCTGCTGCTACTAGGGATAAGGGACTACAGGAAGACGAGACGGGTTGAGTGATTTGTCGTGTTTTCCTTCTGGGCAACTTGATTCAAGTACAGGATAGTACGGGATAGTATCGATACGAGCGAGAGTAGGCCACGGAGTATTAGGGGTTGGGAGGTGGTGAAGGCGTCGCCGATGATGATTGGGCTGTTCTGTTTCCTCAGGCTAAAGCCCCTGATTCAGGAAGTGGTACGGTACGTGGAAGCGAAGGCAAGGCAAGCCGAGGCAAAGCAAAATTGACAATTATAAACGATAGACTATCAACACCACGAGAGCGAGAGACGTGGTTGAGAATTAGAACAGCTACGAAAATGGGAGTGTAGCTTGGTGGTAGGAGGCAGAAAATCAAAGACGTAAAATGCAAGGAAACTGACTGAACGAACGAACGACTGATGGAGCAGCCACTTGGTAGTTGGTCTTCTACAGGCTTACAGAGCACTCTTGCTGGCCACAGAACATTGCCATTGTCAGCTCTATTAGGGAGTTGGTCGCGAAGAGACCAATACCAAGGCCCAGATTACACAGTGTACAATCGTGGTCACAGCATGTTAGCATACAGGTACTCGTTCTACATAGGTACTAGCAACGCGGTGCCTAGCATTATGCTAAATACCTAAGATACCAAGTGGTAGGTACGTTACTTACGTAGTAGGTACTTAGTTATGCACCACCTACACTAGGCCCACAGCATGCAAGTCTTCAAGTTGTTTATGCCCCCTTTTCCTGTTATGTCTTAGTTCTCAAGGTGAACGCAGGGACCCCCCAGCATTACTATACATAAGATGGTATAAATGGAGTTGATCGTACACTAAGTACCTACAGTAGACTGCCAGGTTACTGTAAATACAGTATCGCTTTCCTCACCCTTAGCGTCGATTTGCTTTCTTTTTTCTCTTTTAACCTCACGCGTTGCTTTGACGCTACGCCATGATATAAAAAAAAAAAAAAAACCAGCATACGACCTCAAACTCACGGCATTGCGATCGTGATAGTGGATTATCACATTCGGATCAGCCCAGCGAGAGTAGGCTTTTAAATGTCAGAATATCGGGCGGAATACACAAGCTTGGGGATAGAGGTGTAAGAATCTTCGGTTGGATCCGTGCGCTAGACGCAGACTGCTAAGCGCAGTTGCAATACGAGGCGGCGAAAGTTGGAGGTGGAGTCCCGTGGAGCCCCGGCTTGTCCGCTCAGAGCTACAGAGCAAGAGAACTCGCCTGGCAGGATCTGTGAAAAACTTCTTTCACCCGCCCGTCCAGTATAGTACCCATCCATCCGCGATCCATCCGGATCCCAGTGGCTCAACATGTTTTTTTTATCGGCACTGCCACCACACCATCGGACAATACGAGACCAGGTCCCTCGAGACAGCCAGCTTAGACAACACATTCTTTCCCGCCCGCTCTAAGCCTGCTCTCCAATGAACGGCTGCCCAGAGCTTTTCCTGCGGTTATTGACATTACTCGTGTACTGATCATTGATCCCAGCTAATGCTGTACATAGGAGTGCAGACGCTTCTTATCTCGACGGTATAATACCTCCAATAATAGCATACACAGTACACTACAGCAGCCACCTCCTGGATTTCTACAAAACTTATTGCACTCAGTACAGTATAAGTTATGCGTATGAATTGTCCTTGAATATCAGACATGGTGGGCTACTGAGTATGATGCAACTACCACTTCTTGGTACTACCTCATCCTTGGCTTTGGAGGAGGGGCTTCACGTCCCTCACCAAGTATTCAGTCTGGAGTAGAGTAGTCGAGACAGAAATCAAGACGGCGGGAAGCAGTACCGGTAGCAGCTACGTACAGCTCTGCCTTGGATGTGTGCCACGACTCGCTGATAAATAATGTATTAATATATACTATACATAAGTACTCAGTAGGGGTACATGGGCAGTACTATGTACTATAGGATACCTGCGCGTTCTGCAGCATTCGGTCATCCCCACGTCTCTCGTGTTGCCAAACAGGCATTGGAGAGAGTGACGTGATCTAGGATCTGGTGGAACAGATGGTAGACAGTTTATCTGCATCGTTATGGGTGGTACACAACTTGCACTACTGTAAGCATACTGTAGTTCTGTGCATACTGTGCACTATGTACCGTGTTTGTTTACTCTCTCGTCGGGCTGACAGTTGATGACATTTCTTTTTCATCCATCCGTAGCGCTCTTGGGCTCGACAGACGTGTAAAAAATACAGTCTATATAATTGTAGCATATAATAGCTGGCAGCAAATGCCTGCCTTAAAGGTACGTCGCCGTTTTATATTTTTATTATTACTAATTTTTTATGCTCAATACATTATGAGTAGACTCTAGGATTCCAAAGTTTTAGGCGACATATTAAGTACCCCTCTGGGGTAGAACCGGGGATGGGAACAACCACATCTTTTCTTGCGTCTAACATGTTTAAGCACAAGTATAAGACTATGCCACAGCATTGTCAGTGTGCACATAGTTCTTCTTTGTCTATTTCAGGTACAGTGAGTACTATTAAAGAAGTGCCTAGGTACTTGCTAGGTAAAGATGATGTTAGTTAACGGTTCTACTGTAGTGTAGTATACACCGGGGCAAACACCTGGTTAATTGCCTACTAGAACGATCTACCTACTAAAGGTAAGCCGGATGCTACCATAGACGGTGGCCTGGAATTCACGGGTGGAACTGCGACCAGGCCGTCCAAAGATTTGTCGATCATGAAACCATGAATATCCTCATATCCACAATTGCCTATCCCATTATAATAGTATAAAGTAATACACTACACTTTACCTAGGTAGTTGTAGCATATACGCCGAGTACTGTACTGAGTATGTGCTTGCTCGTATGCTATTTATGCCGCGACTGGGGAGGCTTAGGCGTTTGCGCTACTAAGCATTTCAAAGCAACAAATTCGAGAATAAAAAACACCTACTCTATCAACAATCGGCAGCAATTCATAAATGGGTTAGGGAGTAGTAAAATCAATACAAGGTAAACATTCAAAATGTTTTACTGTAGTAGGTGGCCCCTATTATTGTTACCACCAGTCCGTCTCTACTAGTGTAGTGGCCGGCACTAAACATACTAAAGTCGGGGTGAGAGGCGATGTTAGCGTTCATTATTCTGCCTAAGTTAAGTACCTAGTGCAGTCGAGTCATGGTACCCAGGTAGGTACCTACCTGTGTACAAGCGGTGCACAGTACCTAGGTAGCAACTCCTGGCTAGCGCCGCCCATCAACCCCGTGTCTGTCCAGACGTAGCATGCGCCATGTATTTTTAATTCATGCGGTCTTAGGGAGCCAATTATGGGCTGGTGGGCTCATATCAAGTGAAAATACACTAATCCAGCCTGAACCAATCCAGACAGGGACCTTTTTCTCACCACTTGGCCCTTGACTCTCTCTCGCCCACAGCTCCGAGCATCACCTGGGGAAGAAGACCTAGCTCTCCCATTACGCTCGCTCTTCATCATCATTCTCACCTACCGTTTTGTCTTAATAGTCACATTCGTTATTGTGTCTTTATTCACGCTCGCTATCTACAATATACCTAATTCTATTATTCCGCTGTCTAGTCGCTCGTGCATCTTACCTTTTGCCTGTCGCCCTTTTTTTTTTTTGCCAACGCCTTACCAGCCCTCGCCTCGGCGTCATAATCAGGGGGTTAAGACCTATTCTTTGCACGTCACCTGTGAAACACAGCTTTATCGAGACCGGTTGCAAACCGTCGCCTATTTTGCTGCCATCAAGTCTCGCCCTCGAAGTCATTGCCGGCCTGCTGGCTTGAACCCATCATGGCGATGCACCTCCCCCCTATGGGCGCCAGCGGAGGAGCCCATACTCAACCTTCGTTGCCATCACTTCCCGCCCATCTCCAGTCTGATACTCACTTGACCGCGCATCTGGCCAGCCGCTTCCATGTGTCTATCCCGACTGCGAGACTGTCATCCCATGCTCTCATATCTCTTAATACCTATACGTCCTCGACCAAGGGTCTCGATGGCGGCAAGGAAGGGAGTGCCATGGCCGGCGCCGAGGATATAGCCGATCGGGCTTTCCTCAGGATGGGCCATCGGTCCGAGAATCAGACTGTGCTTTTTCTGTGCGTATATATGCTTATCACTTGCCGGCCAGGCTGTCCTTGAGCATAGTCAGGCTAATTGTTGTCGCTAGGGGTGAATCGGGCTCAGGGAAAACAACC
Source organism: Xylaria sp. FL1042 (assembly GCA_022495085.1). NCBI lineage: Eukaryota > Fungi > Ascomycota > Sordariomycetes > Xylariales > Xylariaceae > Xylaria > Xylaria sp. FL1042. The sequence continues at coordinate 51,224 of MU380320.1, forward strand.
ATACGATCCCATCTCCTCACTGCACTTTTGAACAAGTCTTCTACTCCCTTGTCCAGCAAGGTTTCCTTAGCCGCCTATGTTTTTGATTCGCTGACAACAACCAAAACCGCCACAACTCCGACTGCCTCCAAGGCTGGCCTGTTTTACGAGCTTCAATACGACACAGCATCAACTACGAACCCCCTCCTGATTGGTGGCAAACTACTTGATCATAGGCTTGAACGAAGTAGGATTACAGCAGTACCGACAGGGGAACGGAACTTCCACGTGCTATACTATCTTCTTGCCGGTACCAGCGAGGCCGAGAAGGCGCATCTCGGCATTGACACCCCCAGAGATTCTGCCGGGCAGAAGCGATGGAAGTACTTGGGTCATCCTACACAACTCAAGGTCGGGGTAAATGATGCTGAGGGTTTCCAACTATTTAAGACTGCTCTGCGAAAGCTAGAGTTTCCCCGAAGTGAAATTGCCGAAATATGCCAGATTTTAGCTTGTATTTTGCATATTGGACAGCTTGAATTTGAGACTAGCGCGAATACTCAGGCAACCGCAGACGATAGCGGTGGGTTTTCGCACGAAGGAGCCCAGACTGTGACTGCAGCACGAAACAAGGATGTACTCGGCATCATTGCTGCGTTTTTGGGAGTCAGCTCCCAAGATCTCCAGAATACCATGGGCTACAAGACTAAGATGATTCACCGTGAGAGAGTCACGGTTATGCTGGATCCCCAAGGTGCCCGCGCCAACGCCGACGAACTGGCCAGGACGCTTTATTCCCTGCTCGTTGCATATGTAATCGAGAGTATCAACCAGAAGATTTGTGCCGCAGAAGAATCTATTGCTAACACGATCGATATCATTGACTTCCCGGGGTTCTCCCAGCAAACATCGACTGGTTCTGCCCTTGACCAGTTACTCAACAATGCCGCTATGGAATCGCTCTACAATCTCACTTTGCAAAACTTCTTTGATCGAAAAGCAGATATGCTAGACACAGAAGAAGTTACAGTCCCCGCTACTAGTTACTTTGACAACTCCGATGCTGTTAAGGGCCTTCTGAAACCCTCGAATGGGTTGCTGAGCATACTGGATGACCAGACTCGCCGTAATCGCACAGACATGCAGCTCCTCGAGAGCTTGAGGAAACGATTTGAAGGCAAAAACCCCGCAATTACTGTAGGTTCTGCAACTGCGAGACTGCCTGGCAGCAACTTCTTGTCTGAAAATACAGCAGCTACCTTCACTGTAAGGCACTTTGCTGGTGAAGTTGATTATCCTATCAAGGGACTTGTCGAGGAAAACGGTGAGGTCATTTCTGGCGATCTCATGAATTTAATTAATTCAAGCAAGAGCGAATTCGTCACGCGCCTCTTTGGTCAAGAAGCTCTGCAGACGGTAATGCATCCACAAGAAAAGACTACCGTCATGCAGGCTTCTGTTAGCTCAAAGCCAATGAGAGCGCCCAGTGTCATGTCTAGAAAGGGTGGTCGAGCCATGAGATCACGTAAGGTACGTGAAGAATCATATGATGACATGGACAGTGATGCTGGCGATGCTAGAGGCCAGAGTAAGAGCACTCGTCAGTCAGAGCAAGGTGCATCTGGGCAATTCTTATCCGCCTTGGAGAACGTCAAACAAGCTATCACAGCTCCCAACACAAACAACTACTTCGTATTCTGCTTAAAACCCAATGATAGACGCATCGCCAATCAGTTTGACAGCAAATGCGTTCGATCACAGGTCCAGACCTTTGGCATTGCGGAGATCAGCCAGCGTCTAAGGTCTGCTGATTTCAGCGTTTTCCTACCATTCGGCGAGTTTCTCGGCCTTGCTGATGCTGAGACTATCTTTGTGGGGAGTGAGAGGGAGAAGGTTGAAGCTGTTGTACAGAATAGGCAATGGCCAACCAACGAAGCTCATATTGGGTCCACCGGTATTTTCCTAAGCGAGCGTTGCTGGATGGAAGTAACATCATTAGGCGATGGCGCTTCTGCATCTGGTCGCTACGCATCCGACCAAGGTGACGGCTCTACGCCTGGGGGCGACTTACCGTTTGGTGCTTCTAAAGAGCGGCTTGTGTCTATTGGCAACACACCCCAATACAGCGATAAACCTCGTGGGGGCTACTTCGGCAGTGGCGACGTGGATACACGCTCTGAAGCTGGTGCTTCTGCTTTTGGTGGTGGTGATATGTTTAAGAACCTTGATACCCGCGAGCAAATGGCCGAACGCGGCAATGAGAAGTCATTGGAAGAAGTCGAGGAGTACAGGGACAGCACCAGTCGCAAACGCTGGATATTTGTTGTATACATGCTTACCTGGTTCGTCCCTGACTTTCTCATCCGCTGGGTCGGACGAATGCCACGCAAAGATGTGCGAATGGCCTGGCGAGAGAAGTTAGCCATCAACTTCATCATCTGGTTCAGCTGTCTTTTTGCCGTCTTCTTCATCGTTGTCTTTCCAATGCTCATCTGTCCCAAACAATACGTGTTCAGTGCCGCGGAATTAACGACGTATAATGGTAAAAATGGCCACAAAGCATATGTCTCAATTCGTGGTCAAGTTTTTGACATTACGACATATGCTCCCCATCATTACCCGCCTTATATCTCAACCACAAAACTTACTAATTATGGGGGTATGGATATTACATCTTTGTTTCCTGTTCAAGTCTCGGCTCTCTGCCAAGGCAAGAATGGTGAAGTTGATCCCTCAGTCACACTGGACTACAAGTCAGCCAACGTTAGTGGTACGGCCAGTCTGATTAGTTCTGGCGATGTAAACGCCAACTACCATGACTATCGATACTACACCACGAAGTACCAACCAGATTGGTTCTATGAGAGAATGGAAATGCTAAAGAGTACATGGAAGAAGGGCTCAATAGGATACTCGGCACAATATGTCAAAACCCTCGCCACCAAACAAAACCAAATCGCTATACTAAATGGCCGTGTCTACGACCTAACTAAGTATATGCTTGGCGGCCGTCCTATTATGACGCCTAAAGGCGTGCCCAAACCCACAGATCCAGACGTTGCAAACTTCATGGACGACACGGTCTTGACCCTTTTCTCAGATGCGGCTGGCACTGATTTGACCGAGCTATGGAACCGGGCTCCCATGGACGATGCCTTGCGTGCCCGTATGCAGCTATGCCTAGACAATCTTTTTTATGTTGGCGATGTCGACACCCGTAACTCGACCAAATGTCAATTTGCACAGTATCTCATCCTTGCCGTCTCCATCATCCTTGTTAGCATTATTGGCTTCAAGTTTCTTGCCGCCCTTCAATTTGGCGGGAAGAACATGCCAGAGGATATCGACAAGTTCGTTATGTGTCAAATCCCAGCCTATACCGAGGATGAAGAGTCGCTTCGCCGAGCTATTGATTCCGCTGCTCGTATGAAGTACGATGATAAGCGCAAACTTTTGGTGATCATCTGCGACGGAATGATCATTGGACAAGGAAACGATCGGCCCACACCACGTATCGTGTTGGATATTCTCGGTGTATCAGAGACCGTGGATCCTGAACCCCTCAGCTTCGAATCTCTCGGTGAAGGTCTTAAACAACACAATATGGGCAAGGTCTATTCTGGTCTATACGAAGTTCAAGGTCACATCGTTCCTTTCCTGGTTGTCGTCAAAGTTGGCAAGCCTTCGGAAGTTTCTCGTCCTGGCAACCGTGGCAAGCGTGATTCGCAGATGGTTCTCATGCGTTTCCTCAACCGTGTCCATTACAATCTGCCGATGAGCCCGCTTGAACTGGAAATGTACCACCAGATACGCAACGTCATTGGTGTCAATCCCACCTTTTATGAGTATATGCTTCAAATCGACGCTGACACTGTCGTCGCCCCAGATTCAGCTACTCGTATGGTTTCTGCGTTCCTCGACGACACTCGTTTGATTGCCTGCTGTGGTGAAACCGCTCTAACAAATTCCAAAGCTTCTTTCATTACAATGATCCAGGTCTACGAGTACTATATTTCTCACAACCTGGCCAAGGCCTTTGAAAGTTTGTTTGGTAGTGTCACTTGTCTGCCAGGTTGTTTCTCTATGTACCGCATTCGCGCTGCTGAGTCCGGAAAGCCGTTGTTTGTCAGCCGTGAGATTATTGAAGATTATGCTACGATCCGTGTGGACACTTTGCATATGAAGAATCTTCTGCATCTCGGTGAGGATCGATACCTAACAACGCTTCTCCTCAAGTATCATTCGAAGTATAAGACCAAGTACATTTTCCCGGCCAAGGCTTGGACCATCGCACCCGATACCTGGCAAGTATTCATGTCCCAGCGTCGTCGTTGGATCAACTCAACGGTACACAATCTTATGGAACTTGTTCCCATGTCACAACTTTGCGGCTTTTGCTGCTTCAGTATGCGCTTTATCGTGTTTATCGACCTCCTATCAACGGTTGTGCAGCCAGTGACTCTTGCTTACATCGTCTATCTTCTCGTTCTCGTTGGTACTTCTAGCACTATCGTTCCTCTCACTTCTTTCATCTTGCTTGGTGCGATTTACGGTTTGCAAGCTGTCATCTTCATCTTGCGCAGAAAATGGGAGATGATTGGCTGGTTACTCCTTTATATCTTGGCTATCCCTGTCTTTTCATTCGGTCTACCTCTCTATGCCTTCTGGAACATGGACGACTTCAACTGGGGAAATACTCGTGTCGTCGCTGGAGAGAAGGGCAAGAAGGTGGTTATTTCTGATGAGGGCAAATTTGATCCTGCTTCGATCCCTCGCAAGAGGTGGGAGGAGTACCAGGCTGAGCTATGGGATGCGCAGACTTCCAAGGAAGACACTCGTTCTGAAGTCAGCGGATTCAGCTATGCTACAAAGCCAGGCATGAATGCTGCCGTATCTGAATATTACCATGGTCAGTCTCGCGCCGGCTCAACCGTAGGGGTTGTGCCCCCATATGACATAAAGAATGCTGGCAACTTCAGCCGCATGTCATTTGCCCCGACCGACAATAGAATGAGTCAATTTGGAGGCTCACAGTTCTTCGGCAATCATGGTGAGACTGAGATGGTTGACTTGGCGTCTATGCCGAGCGATGATGCGCTCCTGGCTGAAATTCGTGAGATTTTACGGACTGCCGATTTGATGACAGTCACCAAGAAAGGCATCAAACAGGAGTTGGAAAGAAGATTTAATGTTTCCCTTGAATCTAGACGGGCGTATATAAACAGCGGTAAGCATCGACCCGATACAACTTGGGCAAGAGTTCGACTAATTGACTATTTTTTAGCTACTGAGGCGCTTCTTTCCGGGCAGTTGTAGATGAGATCTAGATGGTTTAGTCATTTTGCTCGTTAGAAGTGAGCGACCAACTAGTTGATCAAAGCGTGTATTGCCGGGGCACATATCCTTGCATACAATCATGAGCCGCTGGCACACCTGGGATGCATTTGACAGGAGGTGTTACAATTAAAGGGATATTTGGATTTGGGGTTTTCGGCTTTTTGTGTTGACCTATAGGCACTGACAGCACATGCATATAATAATTGGGTAAATTTTGTATAGTCCACTATCAGGGCAAATGTAACCTACAATACAGCGTCGTGATGCTACTATAATCATTATGTGTATCATAGTGCCAGTCGTGCTATTTCTTTTGTGCCTAGGTGCTACTCTACATATTTAAGTATTCATCAGATGGAAAGACGTGTGCTGCACGGACGTCATTGTCATACGAAGGAGCAATTCTATGAAGTTTAGAAGCCAAGACATATTAGTGTCTATGCCAAGTGCACCGGTGGATTAGACTGACTACCTTAGACGAAGTACGCAATCCTGATACCTCAGAGACTTGAAATGCATGATGTGTTTTTGCGTGTTTTTTTTTTCTTCCTTTTTTTCTCTCTTTTTCTTTATGGTCGTCTTAAACCTCATCAGTTCACGAAGGCCATATTAGAGATTCGGGACAGTCTAAGTCAATTGCTGACCATACCTAGGTATCTATACACACATCCTACCTGTCCGCATGTGTGGGTACCGACTATAGTATTGGATACCCCTGTTTCAATCCTAAAACACGTCTACATTAGAAATTGTCTTGGTATTAAAGGGCTGGGTGCTTTTGTTGTGCCCTCGTGGCCAACCAGCTGCAAACACGCTTCGGGCAGACATCGAAGTGTATGCACACCAATGAATAAATGAATAAATAAGTACTTAACTACCTAATGTACCTAGTAATACAGTAGTACCTTACATACCTACATAGATGTAGGCAGGTACGGAGTACGTAGTAGATGATTTACAGTAGAAAGTACTTACATAGCGTAGCTTGTCCCCCCTGTAAATTGGCTCCCTCTTTGCAGATCACTCTTAAAGTTCCATTCCCTTATATTCTTATTGTGTGGTGCAAACAACGACATCTCAACAACCATCTCTGTCTCTTTGCACCCTCCCCCCCCCCCCTTTCGGCGACAATAGCGTCAATTTGCCGCTTGTTCCAATCTTTTCTTGTACATTTTTATAATTGTTAGCTTGATATAGGAGCCTTCGAAGTTCGTTATTTGTTCTCCGGCTATCTGCTATCCGGTTCAAGATGGCCGGGGCAGGAACCGGCGGCGATGCCGCCCAGGAGAAACACTCCTCAGTGTCGCTCCAAGGTTCGCGCGACGCCGCACTGCCGCATTCTCGTCAGGACATTGTTGAGGAGCAAGGTGCGAATGGCGACCGTCGGCTGCCCGGCAGTTTAATTCGTGTCAAGTCAGCGGGAGAGAGTGGCCGTCGAGGCCTTCATCCTATCCAGTTCTTGAAGATTATATGGTCATCGTCGAGTCGCGTAGCGCGGGCCGTCAACATCCTATGGCCCTTCGTACCAGCTGCTCTCGCCGTCTATTACACACAAACCGGTCCTTCTACGCTCAGATTCGCTCTCGCCTACATTGCAATGGTACCCTGTGCCAACCTGATTGGGTTTGCCGGCGGCGAGCTCGCTAGGAAGATGCCCCATATGCTCGGTATCCTGACTGAGACAACGTGCGTACATGACGGCTCTGCACTCGCCTTGGCTGGCCCGTGAGATGTTAACAGTGTGGCAGGATTGGTTCTATCGTCGAGATTATCCTCTTTCTTGTACTGCTGCTCAGCACAAAAGAACCTAGCAAGTACTACATTATTCGAGCAGCTATCCTGGGCTCTATACTAGCTACCATGCTCCTATGCCTAGGGTTATGCTTTTTTGCGGCTGGTCTGCGGCGCGAGACGGCGACATTTGACGCTGCGCTTAGTGAAGTTGGAACTGGTCTGCTCCTCATGGCGTACAAACTAATCCTTCCTCCCTTCTAATTTTACGACGGCAAACTAACAGTGCCTAGTGGGCTCGGTCTCGCGATTCCAACCATCTTTGAGAAGAGTATCTCCAGCAGACTCGACGACTTCGGTATCACTATAGACGATCTTGAAAATAGAACGACGCAGATATCACGAGTCGTCGCTGTGCTTTTGCTAATTGCGTATATCGTCTTCGTCTGGTTCCAAATGCGCACACACCATGGTATCTATGACGCGATCTTCGAGCACGATGAGAAGCGGGACGCCGACGGACACAAAGATCGGGCTAGGGAGAAGCTCACACTGACCGAATGCATCGTTTCACTCGCTATTTCCGTCGCCCTTGTCACCCTCATTGCGCTAGCCCTCGTTCGCGAGATAGAACCGGTAGTAGAGGAGAGCGGAATCTCGGACCCCTTCATGGGTCTGATCTTGGTTCCACTTGTCGAGAAAGCCGCCGAACATCTGACAGCTCTTGATGAGGCCTGGGACAATCAGATTAACTTCGCGCTCTCACACTGCATCGGTTCCACCATCCAGACTGCCATGCTGAACGCCCCACTCGTCGTCATTGTCGCCTGGGGCCGCGGCCTGCCACTCGATCTCAATTTCGAGATCTTCGAGATCGCCATCCTCCTCATCGCCATTATTACTGTCGGCAACTACCTCCGCGATCAGAAATCTGATTACCTCGAAGGTTTCCTCTGCATCATTACGTACATCGCGATTGCCGTCGCCGCCTTCTACTTCCCCACGCCTCCAGACGGTCAAACCCACACGGGGGGAGCCGAAGGCGCTGAAGCCGGCGGACATGCCGAGCGTAGTCTCTTCATGTAATTTGTCACTCGACAATTCAATTGGGATTGCATTATTCGCGTTTCTTTTCTCCCCTTGTAACAGTCGATTTCTCACATTGTTATTCCCTAGTGTATGTATGTATGCATTTGCAGGGAAAATTGGCATATTAGGTCCCAGGTTGAACAGCCAGCCACAGAGACAAAAGTTATTATCCGCCACATGTGGTAACATGGTTTAGAGGCATGGACTGGTTATAACGACTGAAATGGACAGCTAGTATAGGCGAATATCTGTCATTTACTGGAGTTTCATGCATGTAGCATTAAGGCCCTTTAGGCGGTGTCGATACTTGGATGTTATCGTACCCCCAGGTCTTGTTTTTTTTGCATTTGGATAGTTTGGCCTTTTCGCTCTCGATGGGACGAAGCGAAAATAACACGAGCTGGGATTAACTCAAGAAGTCAGTTACAAAGGATTTGTATTGGCATGTCTCTTTTTGAAGATGTTCGTGATGCGTAGTTTTTCGTTCTCTTTGATTTCGGCGACCCGCAGTCTGCATCGTCACTGTACGCAGGTAGTTAGAGAAACGCTTACGAACAGCACCAGTAATCCAGTATGCTTTCTTTGACGATGCCTTCATACTAGGTTTCGTTTGATTTGATCCTTTCCATTACCTTATCGCCAAGCGAGACGGTCAAGACCAATACAAGAGTGAAAATAGCTGTTCGAGGCGGTTTGCTCATTGGATAACCTGAGTACATAAATACGTGCCTAGGTTAGATGCCTACATATAGCGATAGGCATAGATGCGATTCTTGTTTTATCACTGGTTTACACCGTCTCACATGGTTTTGTATGGATTTGTACTTCATTATCACCTGACCTGACTTACGTGGTGAGTCGTCATTATTTATGTATCGTAGGTCTTTAGGGCCGAGTTAGTTGTTGCGATGCGATTAGTGAGGACTATTGTTCTTGTGGATTCTTAAGATTAGAGACATTTTGGATTAAGAGTGTTTCGGGGATTAAGCAAGATTGTTGTGAATATATACCGTAGCTATAGAGTCCTAGGTTATGGTTCTCTATGTATGGCAGAGCTGATGGGGGAAAGGGGGGAGAGGAGGGTATCCTCTGTTGAAGCAGAGTCAATGATGTAAGTGAGGCTAAGGGGGGTAACCTATGACATAGGGAAATCAAAAGAGGACTTCAGCATGTTTGTTTATACATTCAGTTAAAACCTCAACAATAGCATAAAATACTTAGGGAAAAACAACAACAACAAGGGTATAAACAGGAAACAGCCTATTGTCTATGTGAGCCGGCGTTTGGCCATCAGTAGCCCATTTTTTACCGACACTTGAAATAGTAGATGGCCGCGCTCAACCGGACACACCTATTCTCTGTGTTGTACGAGACCATCGACACCTGTTCAGCCCCTCCTGGAGGATTCAATGTCACGTTGGAGGGCTTGTCTCCTCCCTCACACGTCTTTAGACTCCGATGTTAGCTCTTTCAGGCGATCGTGGTCCATCTCGGCGACTATGGACGACGTTAAGATAGTATGGAGATCCGCTATGAGGCAATTCTCAGTCCCCAGATTCACAACGTTCTGAGCGAAGGTTTTGAGCGACATCTACATAGCGTCATAGCTTTATAGTTGAAAGAAAATAAAGGCAGAAGAGCGGGAAAGGGGTTGGACCGCTTATTGTACCTAGAAGTATGTTTCTATCATGTCGACAATCTTTTCGATACCAAACTCACTTAACTAGGCCCTTTCTTCACTTCTAATAGCCAGCTCTACATGTTCACGAGTGAGTCCCCTGTCACCTCTCTCAGTGAATATCGCTGGAAAATTCTCTTCGAGTATGTTTACAACACGTTCTGCATCTCATTCTATAATTATAGATAAAAGCGCTTTGTGGAATTCAACGTCAACCGGCGGGCCATATTCCTTTGCATATGGGACGAAAGATTTCCTGCAGTTTATCTTTCAGGAAGTTACGCTTGTCCTCGAAGAATGTTTCAACATAGCTAACCAGTATAGCGTTGGTAGTCTGGTCGTCTACTCCAATGATGTGGATGAACAGCTCTTCCACGAGTGTTCTCGCGTAGCTCAAGATCTGGTCTAGGTAAAGTCCGCAATGCCGTCCTATGGTCGAACTTGCATCCGAAAGAGCCGGTAACCTAGATTGCCATTGGGTAAGCTAGGGAATTCGGTCCCTTGATTCGTCGCTGCCAGTTTTTCGAGCTCTTCGTGGGGATCTTGCTCTGAGATCGAGACCGGGTCAGGGAATCGGCTAAAAATATCCAAGTACGGTTTAAGATAATCCGGAGCATCCTCTCCATCCCGTATCCAGGTAATGCTGTCCTCCTGAAACTGAATTCTATCATCCTGCCATGTGATCTTCCGATCTATCCCCTTCGTGACCAAAGTCACGTAGAAAGCACTGTTGAGCCTCCTAACCAAAGCTCGCAACTTACGTGTCTCGTGACTGTTGTAGAGATCGCCAAAGAATTCGTCACTATATCGTCCATCGACGCCATCACGTACTAGCCGTTGAAACTTGTCTGCGATATCCAGAAGGTATGCCCGCAGGTCCCTAGTCCCTTCTCGGGGCCTATCAAACTTCTCCAGAGCACGCTGGCGAGTAGACAGATTGGTTTCAATCTCTCTCACCAGGGTAGGCAGAGTTTTCTGAATATGCTCAAGGAGCATCCTGCTTAGCTTCTCTGCAAGGGCGCGATGTCACGGCTATCAGGGGAGATGCTAGCCCACGCGCCTGATCTAAAGAAGCTCTCTTCTTCCTCATTCCGGACTGCTGAACTTATTTGCCCTCTGCCTTCTGGTCGGTTACGTAGAACATGCCAGCCCAACTTCAATTTGTGCATGCTCTCCGAGTCTCAAACATTTCTTTTCGTCTTGTGAACCCGGGACGGCGAGGTCAGGCTTGGTAATCACGCCGAGAGTGCGTTCCCTGCTTGGGTGGTGCTCCATTGCCGCTTCAACGACTTTCTGGTTGGCAAGGTTGTTGTTTGCTGCCACAACGGCCAGAATGATGCTTTTCGGTTGCATCATATAGTGCTTAGCAATTTCCCTCACCATCTTTTTCTCTTCTCGAGTCTAATCCTCGGTAGCTGAGTGAAAGAATCCCGGCAGGTCGACAAGGGTGAGGGAAACAACATTCGGGCCAGAAAGCTCTATTCGCAACTCATTTCGCGAGCACCTTCAGCAGGATTTGAGATGGGATATGTATGAGGAGGTATGGAAGGCGTATAACCAGATGAGATGGTATTTAAAACGAGTATGTTTCTCTTCGGGCCTCATTAATTTCTCGATTTCTAATTCAGTTCGACATCCAGTCAAGTAAGGCACAAGACATTAGGGCTAAGTTATCTCCAAGGTTGGACCAGTTCGCGCCTGTTGGTACAGACTTTGGAGACAAGAGGAGTTTGATGAGACGATATCAGTTTCGCTATGTTAATGTGATGAAGAGGTGCCGCCAAACCGGTGGACTTTTAGTGTGCAGAAACTTAGTACCTTCCGCTGCGTCCTCGATGTTTAGTACTCGGACCTTCCTCTTCTACTATCCAAATTTCATTTCCACGCTTTTCCCGCCCTGTTTTCTCTCGTTCATATGTACAGGGAACTCTACTGAGGCACCTGATGGCACCATTTCGATTTCATAGTTCAGCTTCTTCACCCCCTTTTTATTTCCAAAGTCTGGGAGATGATATTGAAACTGGTCCCCTATCTTGTTTTTTCAGCTTATATTATTTTGTGTGGGCAATAATTTCTTCATTTCTTGTCTAACTCTTGAGTATTCTAAGTGACAATTGCTACTGGAACAATTATCTGGACTGCTAAATGAGCTATATTCTCTTGGACATACCTAGTCCTCTGTCTCTTCTTTAAGTTGCTTCTGGACCTCTCTCACGATATCCATGAAGCGAGCCGCACTCATAGCTGTTAGAATATGCCACCATCCGTGCAACTCGAGACTCCAAGCCCAAGGTAGCCCGAAGTCTTCTCGAAGTCTCCTGAGCTGCGCACAAAACTCAAGGTCTATATTCCAAAGAATGTAAGCTACGCCCATCAGCACGAGAGCTACTCGCCCTCTGGCTCTCCATTCAGCGACCTTGCTTTCTGGAAACCCCGGTTCTCGCCAGTAGAATAAATAGACGCCCCGCAGAATAATGAAAGCGATTGCAATGGCAAATCCAGTGACGTGGTAGATGATCTTTCCCGTCCAAACATAAAATACTGCGAATACAGGGAAGATAGTAGCTAGGCTGATATTGACGAAGCGATCGTAGACAGACGAACGCCGAATTGTTAGAAGACCTTGCAGAATTGACCAAACAAGGCCAAGCATTGCTAGCTCGTCCCCAAACTGAAGGTTTTGTCGGAGAGATGCATGGAATAGGAACGAGGCAATGCCGAGAACGAACAAAGAAACTGACATGAAGTCAAGCTTTGGTGAAAGAACACCGCGGCTACCAGGGCCGTACATATACTGAAGAGCGAAGAAAACTAATTGTGTGTTATGAGAGTTAGAAACGACCCTGCAATGTCTGCCAAAGTCTTGGGGTAAGTTGGGCAACTATACCATAGAATAAATTTGTCAAAGTATTGATGAACTCGGCGAAATACCTAGTTAGAGCATAGTCTTCCTCGCAGAAACTACGTATAAGTTAGCAGTGCTGCCTAGCAAGTAGATATGCCAGAATAGCTCAGAACAAAAAGGGGTCTTGATTACTTGGCGCTGCTTGTCGGAGGGCTCCACGCGCCGCTCAGCGCGTGGGGATCGCCAGCGAAGTGGCGGTTATGATGCCCCATGTGAACTGAATAGAGAGAGTCGCTTTCCCACTGGAAACAGCCTTATTAGTCGTGTACTAGTTGTTTCCTGTTGCTAGTGCCGCGTCAGGGGAAAGGCTGGATGATAAGGGCTTGATGAGGTAGGTAGGGGGCTTGAAAAATGTGTGCATAACAACACGCACAGGCCGAGGTATTATGGCTACAGTGTGGCTGAAAAAGTCCCTCAGGTGTGATCCAAATTAGGAAATTTCCCTTCCTATTTGGGATGCGCCATGCTCCTCTTCGCTTAATTATAGGGAATGGTAATATTAATGAGAACCATTAATTATAGGTTGAGTTTTAAGATAATACCTCTTTGAGGGTGAGATTCTCCAATTAATTTCATATGTCAATGTTCTAGGAAGTATAGCTTCGACTTATCTCTTAGAGCAAGAGTTAAGCCACTGGCGACTGGCTCTAACGGGGTACTTAGTCTATAAGCACTAACCTAGTACCTTGTTCTGATTTCTGCTTTCGACCAAAAAGTGTTGAGCGGCTTGATTAATACGTTCTATTCTTTTTAGCAATACTTGAGTTGTTAAGACCTTGAATAACCTCTCGTAGTATCCGAGGCAGCGAGATAAAGTATACTTCCTGTTTCAATCTGTCTGATCTTGCCTTTAATTGCCCTATTGAATCATAGCTATCGTTCTTTGCACTATTCGAACACTTACTCCGCATATCCCATGGTACTTTAAGGGTATGGAGATGTCTGAGGATTTACTTCCCATCCTTCATTACTGAAGTAACAAGTAATTGGATCGTATTCTGTAATTTGACAACCCAATTTTGGGCCCATCTAGCAGAGTGAGAAACTCCGTAAGTTCGCTTTATATGATCTCAATTCACAAGAAGCGCTTCTCTCGCTTCGACGATGGCAGTCAGGAATCGAATCGATACAAGTTGCGCGATTACGCTAATCGCGTCATTAAGTAGGTCTAGGTAGTCGAATCGATCATGCATTTCGATCCTTGTATCCTCATGCCTGAACACGTTATAGAAGTCTCTACAATGACATTTCTTGACCCAATCTTCCTTTGGAAAGGGATTACCATGTATTATATGCGCATGGTCGGCAGCCGCAGCCTCTATACTGAGTGCTAGCTGCATCCACCAGGCAATGTTACTTGCTGGCGTTCGTTCGAGGCCCTTGTATACAATAGGCATCGACGCTACCTATCATGAGGAGTCCTAGTATGGGCCGGTTAGAAAGGAAAGAAGTTTCTACCGAAGACTAATTTTGAGACATTTATAAGATGAGACTAAGATTCAGACGCGTTCTACTCACCGATAGCAGCGCAGGCTGTCAAGTGCGCTGTAATTGCAATGAGCTTGGCGGCATACTCCGCTGTAGCTACAGCGCCGGCAGGGGGCACTAGGACTTGCGCTTTACGACTATAAGTCGCAATGCTACTAAGTACGTACGTTTGCGGTACTAAAACAACTCGAACGTATTCCCACGTTGTAATTTGTGCTATATATGTTTTCCTTTGTTCTTTCCCCTTCCCTACAGCTTAGTCGCTTTATATATTGATGTCCTTAGCTTTAAGCCACTACGTAGTAATACTACTAAAGTAGAGCGAGAAGTGTATGTGAGGTAAAAAGGGGCTAGCGAAGCCACTAACCGATGAAAAGATATAAAATATTAGGAAGCCGACTACACGCAGGGCGTGTTTATAATTCTTAAGGAATTAATATTGCTTCAGATTACTAGGTTTATTAATTATTGATCGAGCGTTCAGGAGACGTAGTGGGGAAGGACAGTACCCCTCAACACTAAATAGAATTAATTAAATGAAAAGTTCCTACGCTATTATTAGTTAAGGCTAATACGTCAAGAGTTGTTTGATATTATATTACGTAGAAGTTAGTTGTATGTTTCGGAGGAAGCAATATGTGAATCTAATAGCTGGAATAACTCATGCAAGAAACAGACAACAATAGCCCAAAGGCTTTGGGAGGTAGATCAATATAGAGAAAGATACGTGAAGGGGTGGCCGGTGTTTTTGCCCCGGTACCAGAGTTTTTTCAACAACAATGGTTAATAACATCCCATTTCGATTTTCGTATTTATTGAGCTGGGAAGGGTTAGTCTATAAGGTACTATCCTATTCGATGATATAGTCAATAAGTGACATATCTGCGAGACTCGTTTGGGCTAGCTTACTATTTGCGTACGTGTATAGCATGTCTCGGGCTTGTTGTGAACAGAGCTAAGTCCCCTTGTGTCGTAAGAAACTCGAATTTATTATACCGTTCTTCAAGTCTGTTCATTCGGAGAGAGTCGCAAAATACCCTTTCGGCAGACACTGCGGAATTCGTAAGGGTTCTGTGTGTCGTAAGTCAGTATGGACAATCCATAGATGATTGTCGATACGAAAAGGGGGTGTGAGTTCACTCACTCCTCTATAGCCGCGTTCTCCATATCCTCCCATGTAGTATGGACACTCTCTTCCCCAAAAAGGCCCTAGGTAAGCGTTGCTCGCATGGGCTAGCTGTCACATATTCCGCAATAAATGCTTGAGCGGGGAATCTGGACCAAGTACGGCACTCAATGTGTCGTCCCCAACTACTTTGACAGTGGGTTCTTGCAGTCTTAAGATCTCTTCAGTAACATGTTTATATTCCGGATCCTGGAAGACTAGCTCAATAGTAGGGCGGCTTGATACACCTTCAAAGGTATTCTTAAGATCGAACGCAAAAGCATGCGGTGTCATAGATGACCAGGCATTGCTCCTCTGGTCCAAATGATTGACCATATCCAACTCGAGAGTACCTGCTCCTATGACGATGACTTTCTTGAACGGCTGACGATCATGACCAAAGCACTGAGCAAATGCCTTGCTGAGAGTTGCATTAGTATTGGCTTTGTATTTCGATCCATTCCACTCAGACCAATTATCTGTAAAGCACCCTAGAACTTGCTGACAGCTACGAGCGGCCTCAATATTCAGGACTAGCCCGGATCCCTCTATCTGATGAAACCAAGGAATCTGAAAGCCGTGTTCTCTAACTATCGAGTGGGGACGTCCGGGCCTGAAATACCATTTCATAACCACTTGCGTGGCGTTGGACCCGCATAGCTACCTCTCATCACTAGCTACGTAACCTCAAGTGAATCGTGCGCTTGAGGTGTAGTTCAGGTGATCCTGGATACTGATTTTGGGGGGATTTTGTGAAATCTGTGTATTGCTCTACTCGAGTGGAGAGAAGCTTTACAAACCATTAGCCCTGCGTGTCTATATTACTAGTGAATCCATTCGGTAATAGCAAGGCACATAACCCAACTTGGTGCACATTCAGCCCCTAATTTTAAACTTATTTGGCACTACTCATACCCTATTGTGGTGTTCCCGTCTACTCGGCATAAGGACTGCACGAGGGGGCCTCACTGTACAACATATCACAACAAAATATCCTAAGGGCTTACCTTATATTTCAAGCTGAAATGGCTTAAATAGCACCACTGAATGATGAAGCCCTGGGTTTTTACGGGAGGTTAGGAGGTAATTATCTTAGATGACTACATAGGTTTCTAATCCTTAAAAGTTGCCTGAAGACTTCACCTAAGCATAGCTTAGCTGCCAATTAAACGCCCTGTGCAAAATTAGCATTGCTAGACAACGTGGCGTGAAAACTTCAAAAGTAATCAGTTTATCTAATTAATTTATTTTGCTGGCGTGAGCTTATACACCATACATCATCGTTTCGGTGTGGTCTAGACCATTCCATGATCCTCGAAACTACGAGCCTCATCGAAGAAATGCGTCTCAGCAGTTTTCGGCGTGAGCGCTCGGTGCTAAGCCGAAAAGGGCCACGGAAGATTAACAGCGACCCCCGTTGACGGAATGTTACGTTTTCAATGCAAGATCAGCATCTCGGTTCTTCCGTTCTAGAAGGAGCTCACTCTCCTCCTACATCGTCGTATCAGATGGAGTGCTGTGAGAATTGGCCCTGCATCAGAGTATTGTCGAACTCGTGGCGGACGGGTACCTTTCTTGGCAACGTAGATCCTTCGGTATTGCGTCCCGTTCTTCTCATTAGGACACAGTGGCTTAAGTCGTATCAATATGGCCTTCAATTTTCCACAAAAGAGGTCTCTATGGATTTAACAGGGCCTATTGTAGTACCTCCAGTGATGATCCTCACTATGTAACCCTGCCTTTTGCCGTCTAAGAAGACAAATGCCTGTATAAAACAACGTTATCGTATATATGCGCCAAAGTCGGCGTTATTAACGAGTTCGACTATCTTCAAATGTAATCAAAAGAAGACCAACTATTTCTTGATCTCGGTAGCCTCGCAATACCGAAATACACTGGTGCCATTATGTTTGCGCACGGCTTTGGGCTGCTACAGGGTGCAGCACTAGCAGCAGTGAACTGCACCGGCACCTTCGAACAAATATCGGCTTCCGACTATGTCGCGGCCATCAACCCTGGTTGGAATCTTGGCAACACTCTTGATGCTATCCCGGATGAAGGGTCATGGAATAACGCCCCAGTGGAAGCTGCGACATTCACGGATATCAAAGCTGCGGGTTTCAAGAGCGTGCGAATACCGGGTATGACGAACGTCAGCGAGCAAAGTATCGCAATAACTTCTAACTATACTATACAGTAACATATGCCGACCATTTCGTGGGCGGCTCACCTGCATGGGAAATAGACGCGGAATGGCTCCAACGGGTATCGGATGTGGTCGACATGGCTCTTGATGCTGGGCTATATGTCCTAACAAACGTACACCATGGTGTGTGCAAGTAAGGTTGACACCGGTATGAAGAAATACTAAAAGTAAATAGACTCGTGGCAGTGGGCTGACGTATCGGCTTCGGGCGCAAACCTGACGGCAATTGAAGAAAGAATGTATCAGACCTGGCTTCAAATTGGCGAGAAGTTGGGCTGCAAGTCATCTAGCGTTGCTTTTGAGCCGATTAACGAGCCGCCCGCCGATACCGAAGAACAAGCAGCGGAATTGAATAAGATCAACGGCATATTTCTTGAAGCTCTCAAGGATTCCGGGGGGTTTAACACGCAACGAGTTGTTACTCTCGTTGGCGCTAGCATGGATAGTGTCAAGACATCACAGTGGTTTGAGGCACCGACAGGTTATGACAACCCCTGGGCTTTGCAGTATCATTACTACTCGCCATACGACTTTATATTCAGCGCATGGTCAGAAACTTCCTTACTCCTTTCCCGAAACCGGTACTGATTAATGTGCTAGGGGGAAAACTATAGTATCTGACGCGGATATTACGACCATAGAGAGCGATCTTGAAAATATCCGTGCTAACTTCACTGATGTGCCGCTTGTGATTGGAGAGTTTGATGCAAGTCCTCTCAACACAGAGCCAGCTGCAAGGCGAAAGTACATGAATGTTGTGATTCAAAAGGCCAAGGAGCTTGACACGGCAGTAATAGTTTGGGATAATGGCTTAGATCATTTCGACCGCAACACGAAGCAATGGAAGGATCCGCAGTCTCTTGAGATCGTGCTCAACGCTGCTGCCGGTGTCAGCAACAGTCTCTCTGACTACACGACCGATGCAACGGCTACCGAACAATCGAGCTCTGCGTATGTGTTTCACAAGGTTGGCAACGATGTCACCGACCAGACAATCTCCGTTTCTCTCAACGGAAACACACTGAAGTCGATTTCCACCGAAGAGGGCACCGAGCTTGATTCATCAACAGACTACACCGCATCGGAAGGAGATATTACATTCTCCTCTTCATTCCTCTCCACATATTTCTCATCGTCAGGGATGACAGGCAGCAAGGTGAATCTCACACTTAGCTTCTCAGCAGGCGCCACAGCCGGCGTGAATCTTGTGCAATGGGATTTGCCAGAGCTTGGATCGACATCATCCACAGCTGTGTCCGGCGCCGACCTTCTCATTCCCATTACATGGGCTGGTGTCAACCAGCCTGCAGCTGTCAAAATGCTGCGTAGCGACGGGGTATACCTGTTCGATGACTGGACCCAATATCTGGGACCCCTTCAAGCGGCCTACGGCACTTGGAGTGGACAATGGAATTGGGATGGAGGTAACGTGATTCTCACTGCCGCGACAGTTGATGCTGTTATCGCGGCTGGTACGGCGACGACATTCACGTTTGACTTCTTCCCCAGAGTTGCTGGGAACTCACTGAATTATACGCTGAACGTTTAATTCTAGGTGTTGACAAATTCTCATTGGTGTATTTTCTGTACTTAGAGTTTTGGCACAAATGAGCAGACTGACGATTCGACTACTTGATATCCTACATTTCAGTCTATTAGCTTGCGGTGCTGGCCTAGTCGACAAAGCTAGATACATTCCCCCGCATTTGTGATTACTTGTTCTATTGCAATAGAGTAGCAGCTCGTTAGTTAGTTCCAAGTAGTAGTAACTTTGAACGAACTTCGATAGCGAGCGAAACGTGAAGCCAACATCGTCCCTACAACCGTATTTCGTGACGACTTTTCCGATGCGCGGGTTGCTACAAATGTTAAAGGATTGGCATGGAAGCCTCCAAGAATAGAATCTCCTACAATACCACATGCGCCCCATAGGACGAAAACCTTCATGTGACCCATTACTCGATGAAACATGGATAAAAGTATTAGTCAAAGCTACTATTATAACGTTAACCATATAAAGTTATTTTAAACCTCGCTAGACATTAGTGAGGTTGCTAATTCTGGTTACTTGTTGGAAAGTCGTCGACTGGATAGAGTATGAGAGGTACAGACCACCTCTCCGTAAGTAGCATATTAGAAGAGGATATATATTATACAAAGTAAGCAGGATTGCCGCCAAGCTTGAGAGTATCGCATAGATATGACTTTTGCTGTTCAAATTGCGTATTTAACACCGGTCTTTCCTAGACTTATGACTTTGAGCTCAGTGAATTCAAGCACACCAGCCATTCCACCAAACCGACCGTATCCCGAGCTTCCACCAATACCCCCATTCGGGGTTCCAGCTACAATGTATATAGAGGGGTTATTGATGTGACAGCTACCTGCACGTACCTGACGTGCGATATCGAGCGCTCGCATTACATCTTTAGAGAAGACTGCGGCGCTGAGACTATAATCGCTATTATTTGCCAGCGCAATAGCCTCATCATCCGTCGTGAAAGTAGTTAGGCATACAAGAGGTCCAAAGCTCTCGCGTCGGAAGATCTCCATAGTTGGCGTCACACCGTCCACCACGTGCGGCGCCATGATAGTTAAATTCGGCCCAGAGGCCGCCACATCGCCGCATAGCAACTTCGCACCCGAGGACACGGCATCGTTCAGAAGGCTCTGAACACGCTTTGTCGATGCTGGTGTGAACAAGCCGGAAATAGAGACATCAGGGTCTATTTCGTGATTTCCCACTGTGACGCTCCGAATCCTGGCCAACAACGCTTTCTTAAAGGGTTCAGCTACCGACTCGTGAAGTAGCACTCGCTCCGTTGACATGCAAACTTGACCAGCGTTTGCAAGCGACCCGAAGACCACTGCCTCAACAGCGTCGTCAAGATTCGCATCCTCGAGAACAATGACTGGAGCTTTCCCTCCTAGCTCCAGCACACAACGTTTGAGACATGTGGCCGCGTGGCCTGCAATTATACGACCTACGCGGTCACTTCCTGTGAAATTGACATGGCGAATGAGCTCGTGTTTCACGGCAAATTCGGTCACGGCAGGTGTACGTTCTGGAGAGACGGGAAGGAAGTTAAGGCACCCTTTTGGAAGACCCGCCTCAATCATGGCGCGAACCACGAGATGCTGGTTCTTTGGGGAGTACTCAGATGGTTTCAGAATAACAGTGTTACCACATATCAAAGGCGTGGCGATTGCGCGGACAGTCAGACTTGCCTGCGCCCGGATTTAGTAACTAATTTTGCTTGCTTAGGTATTGTATTAAAGAGTAAATTTGCCATACCGGAGCATTCCATGGACTAATTGCTAATACAACCCCAAGAGGTTGCCGCTCGACTAACACAGTGGTACCAGGTGTATCCGTCGGCATGATTTCCCCCTTGATTTGAGACACTAAGCTGGCCGAATCGCGGAGGTTGCCCACACCCGAGATGGAATTCACTTTTGTCCAATGTTTAGTTCCCGATACTTCTGCTGACATGAGCGCAGGTGCCTCGGTCTCCATGTACTTCTCCAGAATGTCGGCTGCGCGTAGAAAGATGAGTCGCTTGGCGGACGGCCCCATGCGCGACCAAGTCTTGAATGCAACGGAAGCAGACTGAATAGCTCGCTCGTAATCATCCTCGGTCGCGGACGCGCAGTCGTACAGTTTCGAACCCGTCATCGGGTTGTACACAGAAAATGCCCCGCCATCAGAACTTGGGGTATAGCCACCATTGATAAAGAGCTGTTGCGGTTCACTTATGTTCCTTGTCGTTGACGAATCCGCAAGTTTTCCGCTGCTTTGGCCATTTGCTGTCGCCATGTTTGAATTTTGTCACCAGTATCTTGACTAGGAAGAAGAGCTCGAGTGCCAAAGATCAGCCCTAGACACCCGGATATAAGCAGCTATATTTGAACGTGTCGCTAACCTGTTGCCTCTAACCCCGCAATGAAAGACCACATGTGCGGATATAAACGACCCCCCTGTACGCTCTGCCGCCGGAAGAAGGGACCCAGAAATCGCGGCAGTTGTTTTTTTATTGAGTTCGATAATTATAAATTCGTAGAACTAGACTAATTTCAGTAGTACTCATGATTTCGCCTTATCTACAGTCTTGTCTTAATTAAGCATATTACTCATTTGCTGATGTGACGAACCGGAATAGTCTAGGATAATTCTCAGACTTGCTTCACATTAGGGGTCAAAGGAAACTACCATGAGATAGTTACTGTAAAACTGATGTAAGACTATTATTTCCAACTTTAGAAGGTCTTGTCCAGCTCAGTATCTACCCCACGTGGGCCGCCATTCGAGATCTCTCCATATCTTCTTCGCTCCTTAATATCATCCCTCGCCCTAGCTTGCTCGTTCTTCTTCCTATGAGTCAATTCCGTCAGCAATTGTCATCCTTGCCTCCCGGAAATATCGCAGGCAGAACTGCACCTACCGGTCAAGATCACTCGCCAGGTCAGGCTGCGATCCGCCAGCTCCAGGCTTGCGACCCACCACATCAGCTACCTGGCCTTCACCGGGTGCTCGCATCTGTTCACCCTCTAATTCACGATGCCGCCCGGCTTCCTCATGAGTCCGGCCAAATTGTTCTTCTCCAGCTGGTGCGCCGCGCATACCCCGGCCGAGACTTGAGGGTATTGCGTCTTGAGTACCTAAAGACTGGCTTCCAGGAAGGCGCTCAGCCATAGGGTGTCCGTGGCCATGATGGTGGGCTGCGCGCTCTTCGGATGGGTTTGATGTTACAGCGTTGCCTTCTGTCTCGTAGGCTGCCTTCTGAGGAGGTTGTGGTACGCCGGAAGGTTCCATGTTTAATATGTAAGAATTAAATCTGATGACCTTTTGTCTGGCCGGCAGCGATATTCTTAATCGATACCCTTTCTAAAATAATAAGATATTTGCAGTGCTTATAAGGAGACGAAGATTATCTGTAGGCTCTGACGTAACAGATTAGAGCTAAATCAATGACGTCGACGGCGGATCCTATATCAATAGCACTGTTTAGTATTGACCAATCAGAGCCTAGAATATTACCGTATTAGGATGTATGTAGGTAGGCTAGTTCGTAATGCAACAGTATATCGTTGTGGTTATGTTCCCTGAAACTGAAGATGCGAGTCGTACTATGCGTACCTATAGCAAGCACGTAGAAGAGACTGGGCCAGGTTAAACAGGTTATGCGCTAATATAAGCAACCTTCTATTCTAGCACTTATGGCACGGTCTACCTCATATATGCATAGAACTAGATCAGATGTGCCGGGCTCTGTCTTACACGCGCAAAGCAGATCAATGCCGCAATTTTTCAGTTAGTCAGCGTGTTGATATGATGGTGCGAGGATAGAGTGCAGGGTGTTAATACTTCTAGACCATGAGAGCTTTTGCTGAAAGAGCGTGGTAAGCAACCGCGCTACAGAGGGTGAAATATTGAACATTCTACGCGTCTTAAAGGATATGTCAAGGATGATAATTAATTTATTCTTTATCTAATGATAGTATCTATATATGTAGTGATAGGGCTTTATTTAAACAAGATGACTGGAGTCTTTGGCAACAAACTTACGGAGCCTCAGTTGTGACTTCAGCCTAGAGGTTGTATGACTTTAGTCCCTTACATGTAATTCCGACACTGAATCTTCCTTTATTTCTGCTCCCGAAAGACCATGTGCTTCAGTAAGTTAGGGGGGATACTAAGCAAGGGAAGGCTGTATCTAAATGCGTGCCTCGGTAAGGGAGAGCTGAAATTTCAGGGCCTATCAATATCGTGCAACCCTACAGATACCAGACTTCTCCACAACCCCTGCCCTGTTTTGTTTGAAGTTTGCTTTGTTATTTGCTGTCCTAGAATTGTAGTACAGTTTTTGCTCTCGGCGGTGTCTCCCTTGCCTCGCTTCTTTGGCTATATACGTAATCTATTGCCCATCTCCAAGAGCTACCCCAGATTATATCTTTTGATCTCCGAATCCCGCCACGACGCAACGAACTTTATTAATCAGCAAGCTGTACGGCATACAAGATGGTTCAAATACGTTTGTTTTTAGCTTTCCTTGTGGGGCTCAGTCACGCCTCTGATGGTCCCCTAAACCAATATGTTGCTCGTGCTGCAGATTCCGCCATCTCGAAAGCCTTGGACCCTTTACTTGTTCCAAAATACACCCCCCAAGGTCCGAATATGGAAATAACAGAGTGGTTTGCCATTGGTGACTCGTTCTCCGCAGGCATTGGCGCAGATGTGCCGGGCGATATGCTCAATACGGCTTGCAGCCGTTTCAAGATGTCATACCCGAACCAGATGAATCAGGATCAGAGACTACCGGGTAACTCTACCTCTCGGACTTTTGTCTTCGCATCTTGCGCACACGCAGATATAGTCGATATAAGGGGACAGATTATTACTTTATTGCCCAGCCCAACAGCGAATTTTCCGAAGATGGAAACCCCACAAATTGGGACTGTGAGCCTTTCGTGGGAGGATCTTGAATTTATGGAGGTACGCTATTCCCTGAGATGTGAGTATTGCCTAACAGCTGATAATAATTATCCCAGATATTGAATTCCTGCATATATCAGTGGGTCGGTTACCAAGTAAGTATCATTTCACTTTATCCGCCTTAGTTACCAACCTGGAACACTAACTCGTACTAGATGGATTGTGATGCTGCGCTCGCGGCTGCAAACGAAAAGTTGGACGACACCGGCCCAGCTTTCTCGCAGTCGATTCTTAACCTCCTAGTAGTTATTCTCCAGAGAGCAAGGGCGGCGAATACTGGCTTTGAACTGTGTGTAAATACACGATGAATAACCTCACTTATTACAAGGGCTAATGAGTGGCTTATAGATATGTCACTGGTTATATTCAACCCTGGAATGATATTAGCAAACAGTGTGATACCATTAGCTGGGCCCCGTCGTATAAGGCTCCCGCATATCTCACTGTAAGCCTTCGACAAAAACTAAATGCCCTTATTCTAAGGTATGTCTTTCATAGTGACTGGGAATAAAGACTTAGTTAACTAGATCTAGGCTCAATGAGGTGATTCGGCAATGCGTTGACGATTTAGAAAAATCATTTGGCGGAGTTTTCTTTGTTGACGGGTTTGACCAGAAGTTTGATGGACATAGATTCTGTGAAGAGGAAAGTGACCAGACTTATCACAAGATGCCGACCGATCAGCGAACATGGATCATACACCAGGGAAGTCCTTACGGCGATTCTTCTTTGACTGGATTTTCGGGCTCGAATACGTTTTTCGATGTTGTCGATTCTATCTTGATCCCATTGAAAGATGGTAAATCGACAGCGGACCAGATCAAAGCGGTGAACGGGAATCTCTCTGTGCTTAATTCCGCATACGACAGCATATACTCCATGATATCCGCCTTGAATCAGCTAGCCCGGGAAGACGCTAAATACGAAAGCCTTCCAAATACTTGGAACCGTATTATGCATCCCAAGGGTTCGGGGTACAAGGAAATGTCGAATGCTGTCATTGATGAAGTGCTAAAACATGGTGCAGCTGCAGGACCTGTAGATCCGCATTATCCTCAAGGCGTCCATTGCACAGGGAAAGAAATCAACAAGTTCCTTAGCCGGGACGATCTCAATCATAATATCGCCACATTTTGTGCAGACGCTGCTGCACAGAAAGATCACGACCGCAATAGCGGTTCTATTACTCGTACTTATAGCTCGGGTACACGATACGAAGTCCGCCTTTCAATAGATTGGCCGCAGCTTTTGGACATATCGGGAGACATGGAAGCTAACTGTCTCAAGAATATGAGCATGATCATGGACGGTAAGATCTTCACAAGCCAGATGGACAGTGGACTGGTGCTTAGCCCTAGCCGTCATGTTCTTCACGCTAACGGGGTTGATGTGAAAATATAGGCTGCGATGGGAACGACCCCAATAACCCATTGAATTGGAAACGCGGTGGAAACTTAGGTGCAGGCTGGGTCAATTACGACATCATCCCAACGATTGACCAGGGCTACACACCGGGTGAATGCTCAGTCCATCTACAAGAAAATGAGCAATGGAAGGGGTTTGACGGCCCTGGAACTGAACGAGTATTCACTTACTCTATTGAACGGGCGACGATGAAGGACGGGGCTGGTAAAACCATTAGCACACTTGGTTTTCAACCCAACGGAGCAGACGCCGCGCCTGTGGTCGCTGGTGATAGCAACCCACTCGGTTTCGGTTCAACCCTACCCGACTTACTAGTTATGACGCCTGAGGCACGGGGGAATCCCAGAGACTATATACAGTACGCAATAGGTGGGCAGAGTTGGACATCGGGAACGGACATGGGAAATGCGCGATGTGATGTCGGGGATTGGACATCAGACTCCAGCCCTAGAGTAAGCCTGCTACTTAACCATCCAAGCTTGGCCCCGAAGCTAACAATCTACCCAGAATCGCGCGATGGATTGTTTCTTTCAGTGTTGAGGGCGAATATGTATCCCAATGAGTTCAATCGAAGATAGTATTATACGGTTGCAAACGATACTACGCCGAGTTGGCTTAGAAGACGAAATTCGACCCTCAGTCCCAAGACGTAATTCTGCTCCGCTGGAACTCTAATACCAATGGCGAGATCACTAGGGAGACTAATTGCCCACTTTTGAAAAGCTAATAATTGGCCCATTTAGAAGAAGCTAACGGTGACTGGGTCGCTGCCCACCTGCTATGATGGTCATTCGTAATTACGGGAAACCATCCGGGGGTAACATGGTATGTGCGCGCACCTTGCAGCTAGTACAGGACCTACAGATTGATTTTCGACCGTCTTGATTGGAGACCATGATAAGCAGAGTGCATAGTGTATGTAAATATCTTGACCACAGTTCAATGCTAAGAGAGGCTAGGGAAACAAGAAGATGTTACTAAGTACGGACCGAAATACATAAGAGTAGCCTGCTGTTGAGTTTGCGTTCTCAAAATTATCCGTTGTGCTCAATCGTAGCCCAGTAGTATAGCGTTCAAACAATATGGCGCCACTGAAACAGATTCTCATCCGCCATCTCGGCAACGAAGGCCCCAAGATCCCAGCCACTGGATTTGGTCTCATGGGCCTTAGCATTGGCTAGGGAGCGGCCGAGTAAGTAGTCTTCCCTTTCTGCAGACAATGGCCTTTGTTTTAATATCTCAATACCGGAGCCGACGAGGATGGTGATCTAGTTATGTTGCCTGGCAACTTGAAGCTATCTAGAGTGGTTCCCCGACATCACTTCACAACCAGGAAACATCTCAGCTCCTCATTTCTTTCCAGAAGCAAAAGGAAACCGGAAAAAGTCCTCAAACTCGTCCCAATTGGAAGTGAACATCCCGCGCAAGTCGGGATCTTTAAGAAGCTTGCAATCGGCTTTGTGGCCTTTCCTGTTCCAACCAGTCACTTGACAGGCCTTGACACCATACTCACGTCAGTATCTGGGCTAACATAAACATAGGTCAGAGTATCTACCTTGTCGCAATACCAAAAAAACGAGCACTTGCCGCATCGTTGTAGAGAGGCTGCCTTCTTTCCACACCCGTGGCAGGTTCTCATCCCATCACGCACCGTTGAGAACTGCTGGATTCGATCGTTGAACGCCAGCAAGTTGCGCAGTGATACGGGGAAGATCTATACGACATTTCCTCTAGTCAGCTAGTTGGGTTCCAAAGAGTCCATCGGTAAGCACAGAGATGACAGTACCTTGATCAAACGAGGTTCCTCATGGCGGATGCCTACATCCATCGACATGAACATGTGACTATGTGCATAGAGAATAGCCACAGTGTGCCCCTTCTGAACCAACGTAGGGGGCAGCTCAGCACCTCGACCATCAGTGTGGAAGAATAGCGGGATCTTTCGGCCGTCCACATCCTTGATCTCCATCTGTAGGCGAACAAATATACCAAAATCTGTAATCTCGCCCAAGAAACACCAATGTCGTCTCGGTGCGAAAACCCCTGTGTCTCTGCTCTCGTAGTAGTCCAGGTCGATGTCGTTCTCCTCAGGAACGGACGCGAAGCCGGGGAATGTCGTGCTGTTTCGCAGGTCTGCCAGCTGTCCTGGGACCATCGGCTTCTCCCTTCTCCAAAGCCAATCTTCGAAATCGCTTTGATTAAGTCCTTGAGGGGCCTCACCTACCTTGGTTTTCCAGTTCATCGAGAGCCCGTAGAACTCGTTCTTCGAAGGGTCCTTTGCAATGGCGCTCTGCTCGATGGCCTGGGTGCTATCATTGCCGACGGTCGTCTTCCACACAGACGCCCCCTTCTCGGCGAAGATGCGTCCTCTTGCCAGGTCGCCGTTTGCGATGGAAATCTGGGCCGCCATGTTGAAGGCATGGGCGAAGCCGACGTCTTCTCGTCCTAGTTCTTGATAGAGGCGTACTTGTCGATCAAAGTAGCCAAGAGTCCGGGATGGGGACACGAGAAAACAGTCCATGCCGAGTAGGTTGACGACAGTGTCCAAACGGTCGATCTCCATCAATCTTCTATCGCTTTCCTGGCTCTCTTCTAGCGGCAAAGAGCAGAGACGACACACGCAGATGAACCCGAATTTTTTCTTTAGAGCCTCCTGCCTGACTTTTCGGGGTTTGAGGGGAGCCAGATAGGTTATCGTGATCTCTTCTCCTTGATCAATGTCCCTCATAGCATGCACCGTGTGTCGTCTGATCGCCTCGTTCCAGCTCTTCTGTGCATTGTTGTCACAAGCATGGTTGATGCGGCATGCTTCCAGAAAGATTGCTCCTACATCCTCGATAGTTTCAGCAGGGAGGGCGTTTGTTTGAAAGATTCCGAGATAACGCTCGGCATCATTCTTGTACGGATGGATGTTGTGCATAGACAGAAAGGCGTGGCGCTTCTCTTCGCTCAAGGAAGTGACTTGCTGATGGATGGATTTCTGTAGCCCCCTGATATCGATTCCAAAGCAAGATGCTGAAATTATGGGCTCTTCGGAAAGAATTCGCATGCCTTTGGGAATCTTTTGGGTTGCGACCAGACCCTTTCCTTTGTTTGGGACATCCTGAAGGGCACATACAGATTTTTCCATCGTGCTCTGCATAACGGGGTATCCCTCGCTCGTAGATGAAGTATGTAGATCAAGAATGATGGGCGGATTCGATGGTTTCAAATCACCGGGGAAGGTGATTGATTCTATTGAACATTTTATTCCTCAGCGAAGTTGCTGCAGGACGTTTGCAGACTATAGTGGCCGTTTGTTATGACGTATCCCAGGTAATAATTACTATGGGAAGCGCGTTTAGCAGCCGCACATAACAACGACAGCGTTTGACATGTTTTTGATATTATACCCGCAAGGAATCTTGCAGACTAAATCATTGATATTTCCATCAAGGCAACGGATAGTAATAGGCTGAGGCGAGCTCGGTCTAAGTATAACGGTAAGTCGTTTGCCAATAACATGATCGCCAAACGCACACGTTTGTCGGACAAGTGTCACGGCAACGGCAAGGGGCATTACCCAATATGCCCGTTGGGCTTCATGTATTCTATGTACTTCGTACCTTAACTGTTCGTTCCACTGCATATCGCTTTCCGGTCTTCTGACTTCACATAACCAATCGCTTATGGCCTCACTCCTGACAACGGCGTGGGCGTCCCTAAGTGGCCTAACCTACGTAGGAGGCTTTTGGCAGTCTTGGCAGTGTGACACAAGCAATGCAGAGCGAGAGGACTTGGTTGTGGACTTGTGTAAAGTGAAGCAGGTCGATCGGGAGCAACGACTGCATTTTACTGGTCACCATCAAGAACCGGGCCGGGTTGGCAACAGGTGCGCACGGGCCGCAACAGACTAGGTCAACTGCTACGCAGGTGCCTAGCACCTGCAGGGACTGCTATAGTAATTCGAACAGTAACCTACAATAAAGCATAAGGTAGTCTGATTATTTATTTAAGCAGTTAGCCCCGCCTCAAGTTATAGTATACTACCTAATATTTAGAGAGCTAGCAACAGCATACCTTCATTCATTCACAGAGGCCATTGGTTAGTACTATAAAAGTAACAGTATTATTCTCTATCAATGCCTACCTAAGCTACCTAGTTAGGTGTTTAGCTAGACCGATGGGGGCCGAAGCATACCTAAGGCTAACCTATGTACCCGCCCCTTTCATCCTCCCTGTACTTGGTATGTTGAATGATAAACATATAAAGTGTTGCCTAATATGCTCAACCGCACCCTAACTAACACATGAGTAGATTCTTCTCAGCCTGCTCCTCCTCCGCTGATTTTAAACTTCAAAGTTGAATTGTGTTCATTAGCTATTATCTGCTACCTACTAACGCAACCCGCTGCACGTCATAACGACCGCTTACACAGCCACGCCATCGCCACACTTGTAGGATTCTGGCTGGCTGTGGTGCGGCGATATATATGAAAGGATTCCTGCGGCTCACTCCGCTGCGCACTGTTACTTCTTTCACCCACAACATTAATATACCCGCACAAGCAAGGCCTAGACGCCAATACAACATACTTCACTCTGGCCATGTCTGTCGGCACACTTTTCGCAAAGGTCGTTCTCGACCAACCTAGCAAGATCCATTGTGGTAGCCTCGATCCAGTTCAGGGGCATATCAACATAAGATACCAGCCTGGGCCGAAAAATGCCAGCTACGAACTCTTTGGGCCGCTCCGGGTCTTTGTTTTTCTCCACGGGCGTGCAAAGTCCAAAGTGTGGAAATCCAACGGTCAAACCACTAGCATTTACCGCGGGCGAGCACCCCTATTTTCCCATAAGGTGCTCGTATATGACGACTCCTTTAGAGCACAGCCAGGGGACACCGCTATATTTCCGTTCACCCTTTACTTCCCTGAGACGGCCAATGCTGTGGCTGTGGATGATTTCAGTGAAGATCCCAGGTTCATATGTCACCCGAACCAACCGCTACCGCCGAGCTTCCAAAGCGAATATCGTGGGTTCACGAATAGATACGAAGCATTTGTCGAGTACCGTGTCAGGGTTGACGCTGTCATGCCTCAGTTGCAGGTGGATGTGCACACAGCAGACAAGTACCAAGATCCCATTGTTCACTATGAGCGCCCACGACCATCTCAGGCCGCGGTCTCAAGGCCCACTGATTGGCGCGGCTATGTGTCAGTGAGAAATGAACTACTCTTGCCTGAGTCAGACCGGCCAGTGGGGTTCAAGCAGAAGACAAAAGCTCTATTCGGCGCCGGGCACTTTCCTACATATGCCTTTGATTGGGTTTGTTTGACCCCTAAGAGTGTTCATCTTGGACAGCCTATTTGCTTTGAAGTCCATATAAAACCCCGAGAAAATGAGTGTACGGCGACTCTAGTCCCCCAGGTTCGTCTAAAGTACTTCCGCCTGGAAATCACAGCCCACACACAAGTCCGCGCACATACGCAGATATTCAGGTCGCCCGGGGCCGAGGGAAATTACACGGTGTGCCAGATAATGGGTTTCATAGATACCCCTGAGCCATTTTCCAAGGCCAATGACAACACCAAGATTGTCAACACTGGTCCTCTTGGAAACCGTGCGGTGATAGGCGCATTCGCCACATCCTTCGCGACATACAACATCTCACTTGCCTACAGTGCCAAGATCAGTTTTGCATTTGAGCTCACTGATAAGGTAAAGCACGTTAACAAGGAATTCCCTGTCACGGTACTCCCGCCACTGGAAAGCCCTATGCCCCCGCCGCCTGCAACAGCAGGGCCGTCGTCCCAAGGCCCTAATATTGGAAGTAAGGAATCCGAGTTACCACGGTATGAGCCTGCGCCTCCGTATGAGCAGCCGTCAACTAGCAAATAGTAGTTATGGCATGAACCTTGCAAGGCGGACGATAATATTTTCTGCATTTGATGGTTAAGAGCGAATCACTTGTTTCCAAGAGTATTTTTAAATAAAAGCGACGAGATAATACCCTTGGGAAGCTTACGGGAGACACTATACCTTTTTTCTTATTAGACTTTAGCTTTACGTGTTATTTACGAGTTAGGATTTTAAGCTTTTGGCACAGATACCAATGCACACCTAGCAGTATATTTCAATGCTTATTATATCAATTTCGAGACCGAGCTCCATTCAGGGCAAAAAGTGTCATGTAAAAACTGGCATTCTCTAGCTATCTAACAAGATGGAAAACTTATAAGTAGTTTGCTTTTGCGTCTTGGTTAAATTATACCAGTGATATATATTAGTCATACTATTTTTTATTGTCAGGCCGTAAAATAACCCACCTAACAACGGCCCACCCCTTTAACGGCCCACTTTAAATACACAACGCGTTTTTTTAACTATCTCTTTTTATTTATAAATTTTTTAATACTTATGCATTTTCTTTTTTATTAACTTATACTTTTAGATTTTTTTTTTTAAAGCTTTTTAAAATAGTTAGTTTTATTAATTAATTGCGTATTGTTTATATAATTAACGCGGTTAATTGCAGCTAAAATGTTTATAAAGCGTTATAAATATATAATATTAAACGCAGCTATTTTTACTGCCGACTTAAAAATATTTTAATAAAAAAAAAAACTAATAAAGCTTGCTAGACTTTATTTAAAGCTTAAAAAAATAAATTAACTAATTAAACTTTTTCGCAAAATAAATTAAGCTACGCGCTACTAATTAAATAATTTAAAAAATATATTAAATATATTTTTAAAGCTAATAGCTATTTTATAACGCTTAAAAAATATTAATATTTATATTTTTTAATTTAAAATTTT